>ML860998.1:3419-14349 GCA_009831015.1 Picea engelmannii | reverse complement strand
ACCTACTTGTGTGTTTGTCCCCTAGGGTTTTAAAATCAACAAAATTTATAATAAATGCAAGAATATAAGACTACAACCATTCAATTAAGAAGTTTTGCAGAAAAAACACTTACATATCATGATGAAATAGCATTGCAAACCTTGGTTGTAAACCTTCCTTCAAGAGAAATGCCAAAAATGCCAAGAAAAGCCTTCCTTCAACAAGAGCGCCTCACTTAAAGAGAACAAATACCCAACAAGGGCGCAAAAATCAGATCTCACTAGGAGAGTGAGTTGTGTGTTATTTCAAAATGAGGATAAAACTCCTCCATATATACTGTATCATGACCTTTAATTAAATTTAGGTCATAAAAATTAGCCGACAAGGCTTTAAACCAAAATTGTACTGTTTTTACATTAAATGTTCTTTTAAAACCCTAAATGAGCAAAAAGTGAGACGTCAAGCCCTCCTGAGGGAGACGTTAGGCCTTTTTGGGGCCAGTGCAGCATCCAAAAGCCAAATGTTAGCCCTCCTTGGGCTCTTCCAAACTGCCACACGTGCCAACAACCCTGTCCATCTGCCATATGCTCATGATGATGTCACAAGCCTCCTAGTGACGTCCTGGGTCATCTGGTGCCAACGTTCCACTGCAAGTGGGTCAATCCCCCTAGGCCTGGCTCAACCAAAGTGCCCCTGATGGGACGTCCTCTTCTTCTCCGGTGCAAAACCTCGGTCAAACACTATCCTGTCTCTGCCCCTCTGATGGGGTCTTAGCAACCATCTAATGGGCTCTTACGCCCCATGGAGGCCCGAACTAATCATCTCCCCATGTGTACCGGTCCACGTGGTACCTGTCCGTCAGGCATGGTCCTGCACATCAAAAATTTCGCCCTCCATGGGCTCATTAGTCACAGGGATCATAGCAATGTCAATCACATTTCATCATCAATATTATCAAACATATGCATAAAATCCCTGATATATCATTCAATAGCTCAAAGACTCTACAAAAAACCACAATACAAGGTTGAGAAAAAGGACAAGATACCCTATTGGGCTAGTATCCATAGGGAAAGGAAAGTTTCCAAGGGGTTTCATCCAAGCCATGTAAACGAGGTGAGGTGGTCCAAGGGATGTCCAAACACATGGGTAGAGTGAGAGCCAGGCATGCATGATAGTACCTGTGGGTGCTTATGTAGAAGGCGAGTTGTACCCGTCATGGATGCAAATTTTTCCAAGCCCCTTTTGCCTTTATTCTTTTCTCTATTTGCTTTTTCTTCTTCTTTTTCTTTTTATTCAAGGTCTAACCAAAGGACACTACCTTGGCGTGGTGACCAGAGCTGACAGTGTTACCCACAAGTACTTTCACAGTGGTGATAAGGCTGGCTCGTGATGAGACCCCCTTTCCCTTGGTCATGCAACCAAAGGTCATTTCCCTAGCGTGGTAACCAGATGGTGGCAATGTCATGCTGTTAGGTACCCATGAACATAATAGGCTGGCTCGTGATGAGACCCCCTATCCTCTTGATTAGATCTTGTTTATTATTTTTTTCAGGTCCCTCTTGTTTCTTGCTGAGAGGCTTTCTATTGCCTTCTCGGGGATCCTTGGGCGAAGCATCTCGAGGTTTCATTTTTTAGGCTTTTATCTTTTACCAGCTGCTTTTACCTTCTGGGCCTTTAGCCCCTTCTTCCCACGAGATAAGGTGCAACGCCACAAACAGATCATCCTAATGCCCGGACAAGGGGAATGGGACAGATGAGCGGGAGACAAGATGGAAAAGTGGTGATATGATAGGAGCAAACGATGGCTCTTCAGAAATCCCCCAGTGGCAAACCAAAACCTATGGGTACAGGCTTGCTAAGGCACCCTGTCAATCCCCCAATCATGGTCAAGTGGGTTAATGTAAGATCCAAGCAGTTGTCAGAGATAAAAGGATCAAGATGCATATATCTAAAGGTTATAATGATCAAAAGTGACACATACCATGATACCTGGACCAATTACCTCATGGAGCAAGAGCCTTCTCCGATACAAGACCAAGCTGATGGTGATGGATGTTGCTGCTGTTGACAAGACGAATCTAAGGAAAGAAGAGAAGGATGGGCCCTCCAGGGCCATGCTCAGGTCAATCCTGCTCTTGGTACTCCATGTCTAGAACCTATGGGCCTCGAGACATGATCTCCTAGTTATCCCTAGAAATCGGGAATAACACACACAATCATTGTCAGTGAACAGTTAGTGTTCCAAGCGAAAAAATTGGCTTGGGAACAATACCGTGGTATCAGAGCATTGATCCTCCCATCCTGTGAGGGTTAGTGCATGCAGAAGTTCAATGGCATTTATATGGGCAGAAGAAGGAAACAGACAGGTGAGGCAGAGGCCGAAATGGAAGGATCAGGTGAGGACAGTGAGCCACAAATTCTAGCAGGAATCGCTAGGGATTTACAACATTCCATATATGTGTCACAGGGAAACCTTGTACATCACCTGCAGAAAAACTAAGAGGCCGTGCATAGGGGACAGGTTGAGATGACAGAGACCTTGAGAAAGGTAAGTGAAAGCCAAGAGATGATATCACGACTTCTGATGCAGATGACTCATGGGGGAAAGGGTCCAGAAACTTATGCCAACAGAGAGGCTAGTGGATCTCATGGAGGGAATAAACATCAACAGGAGCATATTCCCTATTATCATACTGAGGGATAGAGCCATGGAGGAGGTGCACCACAGGGACAGACACACAGCAAAACCACACATAGGCCCTATCTACCTTCGTTCTTGGATGAACAAACACAACCAAACCACCCAGACGAAATTGAGGACAATTTTGATCAGTATGTCAGAGAATATAACTCACTTAGCATAGCAGTCCAAAGACAAATTACATTGGATCAGTATTGTGGATTTAAACTCAGAGGCAAAACTAGGCCGTACCACAGGAACAACTATGAGTTAGAGCGCAGGGCTGGAAAAATGGAAATCTCGTATTTTGATGGATCTCCCAAGATGACTGCACAGGCTTGGGTACAAAAACTTGACACTTACCTACAACTTAACCCAATGAGAGAAATGGACGCCATCAAGTTTGCCACCATGTACTTGGAGGGCAAAACTCATGACTGGTGGTACCATGGGTTAACTACACTTGGCCACAATCAGATAGTGGCTTACATAGAGTTTACACAGAGGCTTATTGACAGGTTTGACCAGCGGGATCTAGAGCTACATTTCAGGGAACTCACCCAACTCAGGAAGACAAGATCACCAAAGTTGTATATTGAAGAGTTTCAGAGGCATGGTGCAGGATGTGTATCAGTCAAGACTCATGATGCCTTTTACAGAGGGATTGATGGAACCCTTAAAGGGTTGGGTTAAAGCTTTCAAGCCTACCAACTTACAGGATGTTATATGGAGGACAAGGGATCTAGGCCCAGTAGCGAAATCTAAATTCATCCCTAGACCACCTCTGAATACAGGAGGAAGAGACCAAAGACCTCCCATGAACCAAGGAGGAAGAGACCAAAGGGGGTTTGACAGAGGAAAGGGTAGAATGGATGAAAACACTAGAAGAGAACTGAGGAGGAAACAACTGTGTTACACATGCAAAGAGCCTTGGGATCCATCCCACAAATACATGGGAAGAGGCAAGGCTCATTACATTGAGGTAACTTCCGATAATGAGGATGAAGATTTCGGCCACCTACAAAACATAGAAGTAGACATCCCCGAAACTGCAGAAGAGGAAGTTACAGGTCACGACATTGCAACAGATGAGAAGGCTACATTGTCATCCATCAGTGGGGTACCCAAATACAACACCTTCAGGATGAGAGGGGTATTGCAAGGACAAAAAGTTTCGGTTCTCATTGATGGGGGTGCTTCTCACAACTTTATTGACTCAACCCTACTACAGAGGAGGCACATACCCACGGTTGAATTTCAAGGATTCAAGGTGGAGGTAGAAGGAGGAAGCACCATGCCCTGCAACAGGTATATTCCGGGGATGAAGCTTACATTGGGTAGACATGAATTAGCACAGGACTTCTATGTGATGGACCTTCCAGACACAAACATGATCCTTGGGGTTCAGTGGCTTAGTACGTTGGGACCAATCACCACCAACTACAAGACCATGGAGATGTCTTTCACAGAGGAAAGTGGGAAAAAGGTAGTTCTAAGGGGCATGTCAGGAAACGCACCTAGGGTGGTTACAACAAAGCACATGGAGGCCATTTTCAGAAGAGAGGACATTGTATATGCCGCTGAGTGTACGATATCAGTATGTTTGGACAAGAAGGGAGAGGTTCACTATTCACCAGAAATTCAGAGAATCATTGACAAACATAGCAAGGTGTTTGGGCCCATTCCACCAGGAGCACCACCAGATAGAGGGTTTGAGCATATCATAGAGTTGGAAGAGGGAGCAAAACCTGTCATTACTACTCCCTATAGACACCCAAAGAAGTACAAAGATGAAATAGAGAAGGCTATCAAAGAGCTGCTAGACATGGGTCACATTACACCGAGTTCCAGTCCTTTTGCATCTTCAATGGTACTAGTAAAGAAGAAGGATGGAACCATGCGCATGTGCATTGATTACATGGCGTTGAACAAGAAGACAATTAAGAACAGGTATCCCATTCTGAGGATTGATGAGCTATTGGATGAGCTTCATGGGGTTGTTTACTTCACCAAGATTGACTTGCGCTTTGGCTATCATCCGATCAAAATGAGGGAGCAGGATGTCCCCAAGACTACCTTCAGATGTCACTACGACCACTATGAATTCCTAGTGATGCCATTTGGATTGACTAATGCGCCAACCACATTTCAATCTTGCATGAATCATGTCTTCAACAAGCAGTTAAGGAAGCACCTTCTAGTATTTTTTGATGACTTATTGATCTATAGCAGGACTTGGGAGGAACATATTCAGCATGTGGAACAGATTCTAGCCATCATGGAGGACCAATCCTTGTATGCAAAAGAATCCAAATGTGAATTTGGAATGACAGAGGTCCTCTATTTAGGACACATCATTGGAGTAAAGGGGGTACAGGTACACCAAGAGAAGATCCAAGCTATACTTGACTGGCCCACACCTAAAACCCTCACATAATTGAAAGGGTTTCTTGGCATTTGTTTCTATTACAGGAGATTCGTCAAGGGTTTCTCACATCTTTGTGCACACTTGACTGATTTGACCAAGAAAGGAGCCTTCAAATGGAGTTTAGAAGCACAGTTGACATTTGACAAAATGAAAAAGGTAATGAGCACGTGCCCAGTCTTAGCTCTACCAGATTTCGGCCAAACCTTCACCGTGGAGTGTGATCCCTCTGGAGAGGGCATTGGAGCAGTGCTTATGCAGAATAGACACCCACTTGTCTATGAGAGAGCCAAAAGTTGAGGGGCCCTGAGCTTCTTTACACCATCTATGACAAAGAGATGTTGGCCATCATCCATGCATTGGCCAAATTCAGGCAATACTTGGTAGGAGCGAGATTTGTGGTGAGGATAGATCACAACAATCTTAAGTAATTTTTGGAACAAAAGGACTTAAATGAGAGGCAACAAAAGTGGGTTAACAAGATACAGGCCTATGATTTTGACATTGAGTTTGTCAAGGGGAAAAATTGTTGATTTTTATAAGCATTTAGGTTAAGCATGAAGTTCATTCCATTTCATCATTTAACCATAATCATAAATGTTGCAACAACCAAGATCACAAGAAGAAGCACCATGCACAAGAACACGAAATATATCTTGGGAAACCCTTCTCAACAAGGGAAGAAAACCCAGCCAAATCCTTTGCTATAATCTTCAAGAGAAAGACCTTTACCACTAAGAAAGACCTAGCACACAAGAGGGTGTTCAAACCCTAGAACTCTAGCACCCAAGAGAGGTGTGCACCTTTTGCCAAAGAATTGTACTTGCTGAAATTTCCAAACTCACAAGAAAGATATGTTTCCTCAAAGGGGATTTTACCTTTACTTATACTAATCTAATTCTGTCAACAAAAGTGTCTATTGGCACAACAGGGCCGACCTCACTTAGACATATTATTTATTATTATTATAATAATTAATATTAATATTAATATTAATTATCTTTTACATTTATTATTAGAGACAATAAGGTAGGGCCGACCTGTACCCTTTACATAACAATTAGGGTTACAGGTAGGTCCGACTCTTGAACAATATATAGCAAAGGATCTGATACACCCACTAGTGCTCATCCACTAGGGGCACATCCATAGGGATGTCATAGCTCTGATTTACTGCATTACACAGAAGAACCAGGTCTTCACACGTTCACTTGTGCTCGTCCACAGGCATGTCCACTCTACAGATCTGCTTTCCCACTGTCACCGACAGGAGAATCATTTGGAGTCTTCTCGTCAACTCTATTGCTCAGAGCAGGCTAATGCATCATCTTCATTTCTGTTCTCATGATGATGCACCCAACACTTTGGGATTTCACACGTTCACCTTGTGCTCAGCCACAGGCACAGGCATGTCCTAACTCAACAGATCGCTTTTACACTGGATAATCATCTAGAGTTCTTCTCAACTCTTGAATGGAGGAGGTCATCTCTACGTTCCCATTTCTGTCTCAGGCAGGAACCACGCACCCTTCTTAGGGGCTTTCTCTCAGGTTTGTAAGCTGAAAGAAAGACTTCACATAGCTGCAATGATCCACACCTCACAAGTTTGTAAGCTGGAGAATGTCTCACATAGCTGCAATCATTAACAAGAATAACGTAGTGGCAGATGCATTATCCAGAAGGCCATCGGTTTATGCTATGACCGATATCTCAGTTGACTAGAAGGCTCACCTCTTAGTAGAATACTCAAAGAATCAGTTTGCAAGTCAGTTGATGGATGGACAGATACAGGATGACAACTTCAGAATCATGGATGACATCATCTACTACAAGGAACGAATTTTCTTGGCTCCCGAGTCAGCTTTTAAGGCCAAGGTACTACAAGCATGTCATAATTCACCGGTGGCAGGGCATCAAGGATTTGTCAAAACATACAGACAGGTAAGGGAAAGGTTTTCATGGAAAGGTCTGAAGGAAGATGTGATGTGTCACATCAATGAATGCACTACTTGTCAGGTGAACAAGGATGAGCACACACATCCAGCAAGACTGTTACAACCTCTACCCATCCCAGAGCACAAATGGGAATGCATTTCTATGGACTTCATCACAGGTTGCCAAGGGCACAGGGTAAAGATTGTATTTTTGTACTGGTGGACAGGTTAACTAAGTTCGCACACTTCTTCTCCATTGCCACAGACTTCAGCGCAACACAAGTTGCAGATTTGTTCTTCAGGGAGATTTTCAGACTACATCGTTTACCCAAGACCATTGTGAGTGACAAGGACAACCGATTTATGAGCACTTTTTGGCAAGAATTATTCAGGTTGGTTGGTATGGCCTTAACCCCTAGTACCAGTTACCATCCTCAGACCGATGGGCAAACAGAAATAGTCAACAAGTGGGTGGAAGGCTACCTCTGAAATTATGTAGCAGGGCAACAAAAAGCATGGGTTAGGTGGTTGCATTTGGGAGAGTACTATTATCGCAGAGTTTGTAGCTAGGAAGAAAGGCTATAAAATAGAGGGCCAAACTGGCATAACAGGAACCTATCCCACCCAATGTCACCACGATGGGATGGTTCTTTCTCTTTAGGGAGGTGAGGCCCAGGGGAGACGTCCCCGGTGACCTGGGGTTTTGAAGAGACTAAAGGATAATCAGACAATGACAAGTTTCCCCCTTCACAAATCACCACCAATCAGACGTTACAACCAAACAGCCAATAATGAAGTAAATCCCCAATGAAGAACACCTGCCCGGAACAAGACAACAACAAACAGATATATGCAGGCTATATTTCGATGGGTTAGTACTTCATAAGACTATCTGATATTCAATATAAGCAATTTGAAAGTAAATGTTGACGAAGTCAATGTTTGCAAAATATCACTTGAAAGTAAATGTCACTTCACCAATAAATACTAGAACGATATGGCATTCAATGCAACAAATCGATACTTAACTAAATTAATGCCTTTAATTACCATTCAATTGCTCATAAAATGAAACGTTGCTGCATTAAAGATGTAATAACCAAGGATGACGTCAACAACTAGGGTCAGTAAGTTAGCTAGAGCTAGGGTTCGTGTAGTTAGGGTTTCAATTGAAAAAGTTTTGAGAGTGTTTAGATCAAGTTCTTACTTCAACTTTGGAGGACTTAGATCAATGCCTTAGGGTTTAATGGAGTCATAAGTGAAGGACGCAAGAGTTGAAGGGGGTGAGATTTTAAAGGACTAGAGGGATAAGTTTTGAAGTGMTGCTAAAGCAGGGCTTCAAAATCATAACCCTAGGGGAGAGAGGCTCACTCCGGTGTTGCTAAAGCAAGGCCTCGTGCTCTCTCCTCCTTCCCGGCAAACAACTAGCTCAAATGAAATACAAAATCAAGACAAGAGGGCTTAAAGAGGGAGACTGTTGCTAAGGCAAGGCTCTTTCATCAAACCCTAAAAGAAAAACGACCCTAGGTGTAGATGATCTAGGCCTGGGACATCCTCTTCCTCTTGAAGTCAAAATGGTACGACTAGCTAAAGGGAGGAAGAAAAAGGAGTGTAGCTATGGCTAGGCTCTCTTCTTCTTCTTCTTCAATGGATAAAAGCTTTTCTATCAAGGGACATGAGACAAGGACCTACTTGTGTGCTTGTCACCTAGGGTTTTGATTCAACAAATTATAAATACATGCAAGAAAATAAGACTACAACCAATCATTTAAGAAGTTTTGCAGAAAAATACTTACAATTCATCAAAAATCACCATGCAAACCCTAGTTGTAACACCTTCCTTCAAGAAAAACACCATAGAATGCCAAAAATCTCTTCCTTCAACAAGTGCGCCTTCCTTAAATCAGCCAATAACCCAAACAAGGCGCAAAAATCAGACTCACTATGAGTGAGTAAGTTTTGATGATAAAATGAGAGTGAAAACCCTCAATATATAGTGTATCAATGACCTAATTTATTTTTTAGGTCATAAAAAGGCCGACAAGGCCATAATATCAAAATCATATTGTTTTTACATTAAATTGTCAAATTAAAACCCTAATTAAGCAAAAAAGAGAGTAAAAGCCCCTTCAAGGGAGGCGCTAGCACTTTATAGGGCAAATGAGACATCCAGGAGAAAAATGTTAGCCCCCTAGGGGCCTCTCCAGTCTGCCTCCAAAAGTGTCCATGAAGATGGATGACGTCATGGTGAAGATGGGGACGTCCTAAGCCTTCCAAGGCTAGTGTTCCACTAAAAAGGGGTCACTCCCCCTAGGTCTAGTCCTGCCGGAGTGTCTCTGGTGGAATGTCCTCTTCTTCTCAGGTGCAAAACCCCCGATCAAGCTCTGTCCTGTCTCTGCCCCTTGATGGGGTCTCAACATCCATCTAGTGGGCTCTTCAGCCCCATGGAGGTCCGAACTGGTCATCTCCCCATGTGTACCAGTCCAAATGGTACCTGTCCGTCCGACATGGTCCTGCAAACCAAAAGCTACGCCCTCCATGGGCTCATCAGTCACAGGGATCATAGCAATGTCAATCACATCTCATCATCAACATTATTAAACATATGCATAAAACCCCTAATACATCAGCCAATAGCTCAAAGACATTACAAAAACCTGCAATACAAGATTGGAGAAAAGGACAAGGCGTCCTATTGGGCTAGTGTCCACAAGAAAAGGAGAGTTTCCAAAAAGATCTCATCCAAGCCATGTAAATGAGGTGATGTGTTTAGGGGATGTCCAAACATGTGGGTGCAGTGAGGGCCAAGGATGCATAAGTGTTACCTGTGGGTGCCTTTGTAGAAGGCGAGTTGTACCTGTCATGGATGCATTTTTTCCAAGCCCATTCTTGCCTTTATTCCTTTTATTCTTATTTTATTCTTTTATTTGCTTTTCTGTTCAAGATCTAACCAGGGGACACTGCATTGGCATGGTGACCAGAGCTGACAGCGTTACCCACAAGTACTTTCACAGAGATGAGAAGGTTGGCTCATGATGAGACCCCCTTTCCCTTGGCCATGAAACCAAAGGTCACTGCCCTGGCGTGGTAACCAGACGGTGGCAATGTCATACTGTTAGGTACCCATGGACCTAATAGGTTGGCTCGTGATGAGACCCCCTATCCTCTGGCTAGGTCTTGTTTTGTTATTTTCCGGGTCCCTCTTGTTTCTTGTTGAGAGGCTTTTTACTGCCTTCTCGGGGATCCCTAGGCGAAGCATCTCGAGGTTTTATTTCTAGGCTTTTGTCTTTTATCAGCTGATTTTACCTTCTGAGCCTTTAGCCCCTTCTTCCCATGAGATAAGGTGCAATCCTGCAAATAGGTCAACCCAATGCTCGGACAAGGGGAATGGGATAAATGAGCGGGAGATAAGATGAAACAGTGGTGCTATGATGAGAGCGGACGATGGCTTTTCAGAAATTCCCCCAGTGGCAAACCAAGACCTATGGGCACAGGCTTGCTAGGGCACCCTGTCAATTTCCCCATGCATGGTCAAGTGGGCTAATGTAAGATCCAAGCAGTTGTTAGAGATAAAAGGAATCAAATGCATATATTTAAAAGTTTCAATGATCAAAAGTGACACATACCATGATACCTGGACCAATTACCTCATGGAGCAAGAACCTCTTCTGATACAGGATCAAGCCGATGGTGATGGATGCTGCTGTTGCTGACAAGACAAAAGATGATGAATGAAGAAAAGGTGGGCCCTCCAGGGCCATGCTCAGGTCAATCCTTCTCTCGGTACTCCATGTCTAGGACCTGTGGGCCTCGAGACATGATCTCCTAGTTATCCCTAAAAAGTGGGGATAACATCTGGCTCCAACTCGGGGACATGTGCTCACCGTAGAGCGCATGAGAACCTCAAC
>WSFP011411892.1:0-24435 GCA_009831015.1 Picea engelmannii | reverse complement strand
TGCTCGTTCTTCTTTGAGAGGGTACCTAACATGATTCCACAAGAGACAGTATGGGGGCATGTGGCCTCCTTCCTAGCAATGTGTAGGTGGGTGGCATTGATGTTGCGACAGGGGGGAGGAAGGACCATAGAGGCCTTTGATGACAACTTTATTGACTGGTGGGCACGACAGATTCCAACAATAGATGACTACCCCTATGCCAGAATCAACATTTCCAGGGATCTGGAAATGCCCATACCTCCTGGAGAGGAGAGAGGGGAGATAGGTATGTTTGTTTTTAGAGTTATTTAATTTTTTAGTTTATTTGTATATATATCATTTTTTTGTGTACCAGAGTATCTGACAACTTTGTATCTGTTATGTACAAATGTGGGACCAATGCGTCTGATGGACTTCCCGAGGACCAGGCGATGTCCTCAACCAGAAGAAGTACCAGCAGTAGTCATCGAACCAGCGGCAATAGTAGGGGGACCTCCAGCTGGAGAGGTTGAGAGAGTTTTGAGATGGTGGAGAGGAAACTCACCGCACTCACTTGTGTTGTTCCCATGGTCGAGATCGAGGATCTCCCACCATCGATGCAGCCTTACATAGTTGGGGTGCCAAGAACCTGGGTCCAACTCTTTCGGCGTTTGGAAAACACCATCGTTCATTATGGTAGGGCCAACAGGCTTCGTGCTTAGCTAAGATGGACCACTTATGTCTTGAGGGAACTCATTTGTATATTTTTGAGGGAATAAGCCCCGTGATGTATACCAGACATGTATTGAGGCGTTTGCGCCCAACAATGTACTCTGGCACTTATATATATATATATATATATATATTTACATATTTTATGTCTTATTGATCACATTTTTATAAATGTATGTACATGTGTATGTGTGTTCTTATTTTTACGTGTGTGCAATATGCCAATCTAATACTTGATTAGCTAGAGTATATGTCATTTGATTTAATATCCTAGTGTCATAAGCAAAATCTGTCCGTTGGGACAGATCCAACCTATCCGGCTGTGAAGTTGGTTACAGCCTCTTTGATAGCTCAGCACAAGGCATAGACTACCCACACCTTAGGTGGTCCTTTTCCTGAGGCGGTAAAGAAGAAGAAAAAGAAAGGTGAAAGACTTACAAGAAGTCTTTCTCAGGACCACCCAACCTAGGTGTTATCCTTCCTTAGATTCCTGGATGGCCAAAATGACCTGGGGGGTGAAAATTATGGACAATGGGATGAAAATGAGTTCACTGATTTTTAGGACAGTGAACTAAATAAAGAAGACAATGATTTGTTCACTTGCTTAAAGCGTTGGAAACTGTCCTAGAATGGGTCCCCGGGATAAACCGGTGTCCTGGGTAATTAACCAATGAATTCCTTGAGTAAAAGGGTGTGAAACAAGGGTGAAAAGGGGGCTTAAAAGCTACATTCAAGTACTTTTAAATGGTTGTAAATTGTGAAAATCAAGCTGCTCGAAGATTTCAAGACAGGGAAACAAGCCCAGAATGGCTTGATACCCCCCGGGGTGACACGGGAAGTGATCTCGGAAAGTTGTTAAATCAAAAGTGGACTGTAAAAGTGTATGAACAACCTTGTAAAAAGTTGTTACAGCTATGATATAAGGGAAAGTATTCACAACTTCAATTTTGGTTCGTGAGTGAAAATGTGGACTAACGAAATGTTGACATTAAAAGTATTTTATTGGTCAATTTTTTGTTTTTATCACATGCCTTGGCCACCACATTGTTTTGAAGGTTATCCCGATCAGGAAAACCCATCCCGAAACTGTGCCAACTAGTATAAGAAGAGTATTCCTAGAAGACCACGATGGTTAGGTTGAAGAGTGCCCCATGCAGTTCAGAAAAGCAAGGATTAGCCACTTCTCGTCACTGGTGCTTTCGGGCTCTTAAAGCCACTTGGATGGAAGAAGGATACCTGCGAAAATGAAGAGGCTCAAGACCCCCCTAAAGAGGGTTTTTGTTGAGCTTACCCAAGCAGAGTAGTATTCCAAACGAGCTAATCTAATCAACTCCTTGACCGTGTGGTACTAAAGAAAAACCACTCGACTTGTACTAACTAGACAACTTCCGAGGGGCTCCTGATGAAGACTCCATGGATTTGACTCTTAATATCCTACAAAATTGAAATTGCATAAAATGAAATACTAGGCCATCTACGTGGCGAGGTCATGTCTTGCTTTCACAAGCGTGCCTCCTGGTTACTGAATTTGAAATCTATTTAAAAAACATATACATAAAACAAGTAAATAGATAGGTGACATATATGTCACGGCTAGATAATATGTATATGTAAATATCTAAATAATATAATTTTTTGTTTTCAGTGTATGGGGCGGACCCCTGAATTGTTTTCAAGTTTTTTTTGTTTTTTTTTTACGGCTTCTTCCATATATTTAGCTTGTTGATTTTGCATGACCCCTTTAGGGGCAGCCACCTGTAGATTAGTGAGGGAAAAGTGATACAATGAAAATATAGCAAGATTAGATAATTACAAAATGACAATTACACCATTCAACCCAAAGGAATGGGTTGAGGCTCTTTGCGAACGAAAAAGCTGCCATATACATGAAAGCCCCAACTAACTCATTGTATGGGGATTGGAAATTTAGTGCTTGAAATATAAAAGGTGTGATGGTTATGTTCACAAGTATTAATCATATTTTTTACATGAATTCACAAGTGAACTATTCAAACTATCTACACAAATCAAACATACAAACATTGTATGTGTATCAGAAATTTTTGGAGTGAGTGCAAGTGATAAGTAAAGTGAATATGAGAGTGATTGGGTAGATTTACCGATCGAATTATCTGTTTTTCTTCGCTTCCCTTCTTGCCCCTTTTCCTCAAACATGTCTCTAGGTGGTCACCAGCTGCTTAAGAGAAGCAGAGTGGGTGACCGGTTGTATCCTTGCAGGCATACAATGAAATTTTAGTATTTATGCATGGAAAAACTGAAATAAACATAACAGAAATTTACACATAAGAAGCATATAACATCCAACTAAGATGGCTGTCCCGTGGGGGGAAATTGACCAAAATGATCGATTTTCCTATTTGGGACAACAAGTTTAATGGTAAGAAAACATAACAAAAATATACATGAATGAAAAGATAAAGAAAACAAGTATGGACAACCAGCTAAGAGGTCTATTTAAGGGTTCTCCGAAGGGGGCCTAGGACTCCCAACCACTAGCTAAGGTTGAAAACAATTGAATACTTCAAAAAATCTGCCATAAAACACATTAAACAAATTAAACCAAGTTGTTAGAAGATGAAATCAAGCAAGTTAAACCCAAGGAAGAAACAAAAAACACATAGCTAACCAATCCCTTTTGGAGATAGCTAACATAACAAACATTTACCCCTACCTCTCAACCCTTAACCAACAAGTGACACATCCAACAACTAAAATTCAACAAGTATCACACACACAAATTAGAGTCTTGTAAATTTTAGCATAGCTTTGTTACTATATTCATCCTCCCATTTACAATGCCAACCCTTTTATTTATAAAGGAGAGGTGAAGGCGTAGGGTTAGGTCACAAGACACTTGTCACTTTTGGAAAAGTGACAAGTGGACCAACCCTAAAGATATTTTGTCTTTTTACAAAAAGTAACCTTATCCTAAAAACATCTTATCCAAAAAGACTCTTATCCCAAATGGGAACCTTATCCAAAAAGGGGATCAAATCAGATTTGACTTGACCCTTCAATTACATAGTAATACATCCCAAAAAGTAAATCATATGAGAGTTCATATTACAAAAAGTCATTTTTCATAAAATTACAACGCTTGATATGCCACATCATCATTTGCCTAGCGATTTGTGCCATCCCAATGACTCTTTCATTGTTGTCATGTTTTGTAGCTATAGGTGAGGTGGTTTAGGACAATTCTCGTTCATCCATGG
Organism: Picea engelmannii; assembly: GCA_009831015.1. Classification (NCBI taxonomy): domain Eukaryota; kingdom Viridiplantae; phylum Streptophyta; class Pinopsida; order Pinales; family Pinaceae; genus Picea; species Picea engelmannii. Next base: position 20,509 of record WSFP011411892.1, on the reverse strand, counting down.
TTGTTGGATTCACCAGAATGAAGCCCCAAGGTGTGGGGAATGTTTTGAGATGCTTAGGAGGGAAAGGGGCCTTTGGGCTTTGGTCGTTGTAAGTAAGTAAATGCCTATAAGTTTCCCTGTGAGTTGGTCGAAGCATGGTTTTGATTTGGGCTTGTTTCAGTGAAGGGACCCCTTGGACCTGAAGCTTTGAGAGGCTCTTCCTCTGTACCAAATAGCCACAAAAATGTTCTTTATTGTTCCCATGTTGTATCTATGTCCTCTATATATCCCCTGCCTTTCATTTGGCACAAATCTGACTTAGGATGAGTAAGATATGGCCGCGGGAAGGTATGCGGATGGAGTCGGCCAGGAGATTGATCAGGGAAACAATTGGAAGTTGGGACAAATTCTGGGCTGGAAATCATAATTTATAGGCTTCTGCAGGCCTACATACCTGTAGCTGAAATGGGTTTTTCTCATCTGGCCCAATTTGGCCTTGGAGGCCCCCAATTAGGCCTCTTTCCAGCGCATGCTTGTTGGGCCAAGAATGGGTTCTTGTCGCTCTGGGACATGTCACTGAAAATATGGGCTGAATTTTCTGAGGGGAATGTCATGGATGTATTCTAGACTTCGTCCTAGTCGTTTCGACTATTCACGTGCGGAACTCCGCCTCCATATGGCGAAGTTACAGAATTAAAAAGTCCAGTGACCCTTCGAGGGGGGGAATTAAATTTTAATATATAGTTTGAAATATATAAATAAAATTTATTAAAAATGGCCATGAATTCCTATTGTAGAGTTCCCCCCCTTTGGCCAAACTGTCAAAATGGCTTGGGAGAGGGGAGAGGGGCGAGTTTTGATTTTTTCCAATTTTTCAAAAAAAACAATTTTCCCAAGATTTGCATGAGGCTACATGCCTCCTCCCATATTTTCCAATTTTCTAAAAACATTTAATTAATTTTTTAATATTTCCTGGAAAAATGTGCAAGTCAATGTTTGACTTTGACTTTGACTTTGACCTAGCTACTACTTACTTAGCCCAAAAATATTGCCCAGTGAGACGGAGTTGGAATCGGACACAGGGAACATCGTTGGAAAGGTATCGACGCACCCATCGAGAATATTTCATCACTAAATTGAGATAATTCAACCTCTGTCCTTAAATTTGTCCCGGAATAGTGGCCAATTAAAACCCCTGACTTGCTGGTGGGCCCACATGACATCCAATATTGCGAAAGCTGCCAAATCGCCATACGATATCCAATCGAGGCAAACGAGGTGTTGTTGGAAAGGTATCGATGATTAATTAGACAAGGTGAGAATATATTTCTGTGTTGGGGTCATTTATGATTGTCTTAGCTATTATAAAACCCTGCCATGCAAGTTGGCGGACCCCCTTTTTCCCAAACTCATTGACCAACTTGTGACAACTCTAACCGGGCCATCTGAGGTCGGAATGAGGCAAATGAGATGTCGTTGGAAAGGTGTCTAAGTTTATTTGAGCATGGAATCACTGAATATATTATTTATAACTCTTTACCCACCAATTTTAAATCATGAATCAATGCAACCAATTTGGTGTCTAGAAGTGGTCATGAGCTGGCAAAAGCTCGTTCTTACCAACCGGGGATCGAAACCAAGCATGGGATATACCATTGGAAAGGTCTCACACTACCCTACACCATGTCTAGGTTTGATTTCCTTTTTGAAACCATAATATAAATAGGATCAGACTAGGAAGTCACAACTATTGGTTTTGGTCGTTCGAGTGACATTGACTTTGCGTCCCTCGCATGGGGTCATACAGACTCAGAATCAGGCTCATGATAGTCCGTTGAAAATATTGTCCTGATGTCTACCACATGGTAGTGTTTTATTCCCTGAAATATGACCATATTTAATCTTATTCTTTGCAGAAGGACCTCGTCCCCAAGGGACCAACCTACTGATGGGCAAAGGGGATCAACGTTGAAATTCTTGTAAAGTGTGTGTTTAGCTCATGAAACCTGAACCGAACAACCTTGACATGAGGAAGAAATGTCATGGGAAGGTCCACTAATCCTTGAAGGAAACCAAATGATACTCTTTCAAGGGAAGAGGCCATAGTGACTATGACCCCCGCCACTGCCTTTGACTGGAACCATAACACCAAGGGGCGTTTATGGAGAAGTAACTGTGTAAAACACCATGTTGAGCCCAGAGCATATTTTTGGGTCAACATTATTGGCACCAGAGGGGAATTCCTTCCAAAGCATGTTGAACAATGGGATCACCCGCGTGACAGGAGGGATTACTCTGTTGAAATTCATACTTTTAAAGTGACTGATGTGGGTGAGGGGGGAATTCAACTGTAGTATAAGGACCATTTTTCACATTAGGGATAACCAAAGAATAAAAGTGGTGTAGTAAAGATATAAAGAAACATTTATACTGAGATTGACATAAGATAGAAGAATGGGAATAATGACTCGGGTTTTGTTGAGCAATGTGGCCCAAGTTACACGGGTCCCTCACCCGGATTATGGCTTAATTGTGAGAATTGAGGCTTAAGGTGAACCTTGTCTCAACATAAAGTCTCATGCATACCTTTGATTCTCGACACACAAACAAGAAAACGAGAATTTTTTAAATCAGCGACCCACCGGAGGAAAACTAACAAGCAAACTAGTCAAACAAGGGAATAAAGAAATATAAAAAACCTGTGGCAGTAGGTGTTGAAATATAAAGTGCTCATAAGTGATGGAACTTTGTAGGAAAATGACCATTGCTTGGAGAAATCAGATTGTAATTGGTCAGGTAAAGTGCATTTGCAATCACATAGCTATGTAAGCCATCATACCATCATGGTTTTCAGCTTCACCGGAGAATGATATGCTACCTCCTTAGACTTTCCCTACTGACTTCGATGAAATAACAACCAGGTTTACTCCCATTTAAGATGACTTTAAGATAGAGTTTTCCAAAATGTCAAGTATGATAAAAGGGATTCTAGGAATCCAGTGTTTTCAAGCAACCACCCAATAATAAGGACAATATCCTTCATATTAAACACTAGAAAAGCCCAAAAAGAAGGCAACCTACAACATTAAAATGAAAAATACCAACCCATGGAAAAATCAAAGAAGGGATTATACTCGAAAATTGGAACCAAACAAGCAAATACTCAATAGTTGAAACCAAGGGAAAATATACAAGCATGAAAAGGTAACAACAAATACATACAAGAAAGAGAATCGATAACATTGAATAGAGACAAACAGAAAAGAACAAATGGTGACTTATGTACAAGATGATGAGGCCTCTCAGGAGTAAAAGAATTTTAGGTGACGACCATTCACGAGGAATTGAAGTGGTTAACCATCCAAGGTTTTTAATCTGAAAGCATTTGTCCCTAAGACCTCATAGATTGTGTAAGGACCCAACAACAAAGAATCAAACTTGCGATGTTTGGATGGGGCCTCATGTGCTTTATCCCATAATAAGACATCATCTCCTACTTTGTAATTTACCATTGTGGCTCTTTTATCAAAGGAAAGTTTAACAATGTCTTGCTTCTTTTGGAGGTGTTGGAATGCATCCTTTCTTACCTCTTCTAGTTCGACAAGTGTTTCTAAACGATGTTGTAACGGTTGGAAATCGTCTTCTGCCTCAGCAATAGCCAACCTCAAGACTGGAATTTGTAAGTGAATAGGCAGGACATCAGGATTGCCATACACTAGAGTGTAAGGACTTTGACCCGTTGTTGTCTTTGGAGTTATATGATCAGCCCATAAAGAAAAGTTTAACTTTGTGTGCCAATCATGCTTGTTATCCTTGATTGTCCTCTTAAGGATCTGAATCAGATTTTTATTCGTTGATTCGAGCAAACCATTACCTTGGGGGTAATAGGTGGAAGATCAAAAAATTTGGATGCCATATGTAACACCAAGGTGTAACATGACATCAGACATGAAAGGTGATCCATTATCAGTTAATATCTCGGCAAGGGTTCCAAAACGGGATAAAATGTTACATTCAATGAATTCTACCACTTGTTGACTCGTAGCATTCCTAAGAGAGATTGCTTCAACCCACTTTGTAAAGTAGTATGTGGCTATTAAGATGAATACATGACCAGCGCTGGAAGGCAGTGAAATCGGCCCAATAAAGTCCATGCCCCATCTTGGAAAAGGGACTTGGACTTCAATAGGTCTAAGAGGTAAGGAAGCTAACTTTTTCTTCCTAGTGAAGCGTTCGAAAGATTCGCATTTTCAAACAAGTAAATGGGCGTATTTGTGCAGTGAAGGCCAAAAGTAACCTGCATGTAGAACTTTTGTTGCAGTGGTTTTGGCTGAAAAGTGACTGCCACAAACCCTGGAATGGCATTGTTCAAGTGTCATTTGGGCTTGATCAGGAGTCAAGCATCATGAAAAAATACCATTAAGGTTTCTTCGGTAAAGGATTTGTCCTTGCAAAACATACCAGACAACTTGTAAACGAAGTGTTTATTTGGCTTTAGTATCCATGTTCAGTGGGCACACACCATTGATCAGGAAGTATACGATAGGTCTGTCCCATGGTTGTGAGGCTAACTCAATTTTGTTAACCAGTTCTTTTAAATAAATCAAGTCATCTACTTGAGGTGGTTCAACTGTGACTGAGGGATGGGATCGGGTTAGCAATCCAGCCAACCCTGTCCCCCTATTGGTTTTCGTCGGCTTAATTTCCAAGTCATACTCTTTCATGCGCATGATCCATTTGGACCACTTACTATGCAATTCGGTTTGATTCAAAGCAGTGACTAAGAGAGAGGTAGGCACAAAAACCTGAACTTTATGGCCTTGGATGTAATTTCGAAATTGTTCTAAGGCTTTATACAAGGAATAACCATGTTTCTCCAGTGTAGAATAATTCAGTTGGTGTGGTTTCAAATTTTGGCTCACGAAGGCAATTGGCCTAAGATTTTTGTCATGATCCTTTTGCAACAAGATTGCAGAAATTGTCTCCTCTGATGAATTAGTGCACATGAAAAAGTCTTTAGAGGGATTAGGACTGACTAACAGAGGGGAAAAAGTAATGGATTGCTTAATGGATTCAAAATCCTGACAGGTAGGGGAGTCCCATGTGAACCAAATGTCTTTCTTCATAAGCTAATTTAGAGGTTTAACTACTTGAGAAAAATTAAGAATGAAGTGTCTCAGGAAGTTTATCTTTCCAAAGAAAGATTGCATTTCCTTTTTATTGGTAGGTAAGGGAAGATTTTTGATTTCTACCACTCTCCCATGATCAACTTTGACACATTCTCGAGAGACAATGTGACCCAAAAGTTTTCCCTCCATAACACCGAAAATGGTCTTCTTAGGATTTAAAGATATGTCAAACCTACAACATCTAAGGAGAACCTACCTAAGGTGATCAAAATGACTACTCCATTCTTTGGAAAATACCATGAGTTTGTCGAAGTAAACAACAATGATCTTACCCAAATAATCCTCTAAAAGTAATGGCGATGGCACATTGAAAGGTGTTCCCAGCATTAATCAATCCAAATGGCATCTTGTTATATGCATATGTGCCCCAACGAGTGGTGAAGGTGGTTTTATGACTATCAGAAGGATTGAGGGCTATCTGATTGTAATGTGAGAAACCGTCTAAAAGGGACATCATTTGAGACCTGGAGAATTGTTGGAGAATCTCTTCCATAGGTGGGACGGGGTAGTTGTCTTTTAGGGACACTCTATTCAAATGTCGAAAGTCGACACACAAATGAATATCGCCAGTTTTCTTCCTAACCGGAACCAAGTTAGATACCCATTATGAGTAACAGACATGGTAAATGACCACAGATGCTTCCATCTTGTCCAATTCAGCTTCAAATTTTTTTTCCAAAGAAGGGTTGTTTTTTCTCTATCTCTGTCTATAAGGTTTCGAATCACGGATTATGGGTATGGCATGGACTATCTCCTGCATATCGAAAACCTTGAGGTCTTGATAGGACCAAGTGAAAACATCCTTGAACTCTGTCAAGAGTTCTGTGAATCGAGCGACCTTAGAAGGGGAACACTGTGCACCTATATAGACTAGTTTTGGATCTTTCTCAGTTCCTAGGTTAATAGGTATGGCTTCTCGCACCTTCCTAACAGATTCGCTATCAATACTAGGCACAAAAGTAGTGACATCATTGGAATCAAACATGGATTCCAATACTGACAAACCAGGGGGGATCTTATTTGTATTCAATTGGATTATGTTCCCTGTTTCCTCTTCCAACTCATGGTTGATATGTAAATCTTCAAATTCCTCCTTGCTTTAAAGGAATCTACAGATTTGTTCATCAGTATCAAAAACTTGCCAAGAATTGACATTATTAGGTAACGCAAGTCTATGTAAAATTTGGACTTTTATATCTTCAATAGACCTTACGAAATCTGAGGTGAAACAAGAACCAACCAAGGCCAAAGTATCAACTGCGTGGTTTGCGTCCCTAGGCATGGCTTGAATGTTGAAAGATAAGAACTTCTCAATAAGTTCCTTAGACCTTTGGTGGTATTGTTTTAGGTGTGGGTTGTGAACTTCATATTTACCTCTAATTTGATTCACAATCAACTCAGAATCCCCACTCACCAATAAATGGCGTATTCCTAAGCCTAAGGCCTTTTGGAGGCCTTGAACTAAGGATTCATATTCAGCCATATTATTAGTGTTAGGGAATTCTAACCGAAAAGAAAAAGGGATTGCGTTTCCCTTGGAATCACACAAAAGGACCCCAGCCCTAGATCCATTCTTGGATTTAGCACCATCAAAATCCATAATCCACACCATTTCTTCCAACTCATAAGGAGGGACATGTGCATATTCCTCAGATAACTCAGTATATGTACCCATACCTGTATCTTGAAAAGACACATGTTTCATATTATAGGAAGCATGTACAATCTGCTCTCGGTACTTTGGTTCCCTCCTAATGACTACTTCAACACCCTTATGAGGAAAGGTGAAGTGGGTCCCCTCCCTGAAGTAATGACCCTTTTTTAATTTGGTGGAACAATCCCTCCCTAAAATCATGCCATGTGATTTAGGTATATCTACTACGATCACGTTTATGAGCATGCTCACCTCTGGAGCTTTGTTGTAAGTAATGGATAATTATTTAATGTAACCGATGGTTTCTATAGTCCTAGAATCCAAAGCTAACAGGTATTTACATGGGCCTGTGCATTCAAGACCCAGTCTTCTCATGACTTGCAGAGGCATGACATTGTGCCTCACTTCTGTGTCAGTGACATAGCTGTGGAGAACAAAATCATAAATCAAAACTGAGATATAAAAAGGAGGAACCCCAGGGTCTAAATCAATAACATCATATGCTTCCCTAGGTTGAGAAGTGGACTCTTTGGAAAGAGGAAGTCTTTGTTCTGTTTGTGGAGTAAGGGGTGCTTGTAGAACACGTGAAGGGTTTTCAAATTGAGCGGGTGTTCTAAGAGGATCTAATAATTTCATGTGGGCGAGAACCTTTGCTATATCTTCACCGATGTTGTAAGGAATCAGTGTTAGGAAACAAGGCGGTGGATTATTTGGAAATTTTAACTTGTTTGGGGTCCAGGGAACCATGTTCCTTGTAGGGGAAGGTAATCTACCATTCGCGGGAAGTTTTCCCTTTTCATTATCCTTGGGGTCGCTTTTGGCCTCTTCCACCCCTTGCGGAGTGGTTTTAGGGGCCTGACTCCTAGTTTCTACAACAAATCTTCTGAAAGAAAGAAGATTGTCATCACAAGGAATAAAGTCTTCCATGTTAACTTGGTCATTTTGGGAAGTGGAAGAAAGTTTGTTTTTTATTGGAGGTAGAGGTGCTTTTCCATTTTTAGACAATTCTGCATGGCATGTATACAAGTAACAAGACTCAGGGTCATGGAAGTCTTGGAAAAAGTGACACCAATCCAGTTCAGCAACATGTTGCCTAGGAGGAGGAGCAGGAGGGAAAGCAGGTCTTGGCCTCGGAACAACAAAAAACTACATGTCATTCACCTTTCGATTAAGAGAAAGTATTTGGTTGTTCATGCTCATTAACAACTTGAGTGTTTCCAAACTTTCCCTTTCTTCAATCCTTGGAGTTTGGGTAGGTCAAGGTTCATACCGAGGACCCTCATTTCAAGGTACATCATTCCTAGGTCTCTCATTAAAACGGGGTTGTGCTAAAGGTGAGGGAATCATACCAGATTCCTCCATGTTTCTTTCAATTTCCAGGGCGCTAGTCTTGGCTGCATCTAAAGTTTGTGTTGATTTATCTTTTAATATATATATTACATTCGGATTCATAGTGGTCATGTAATAATGGAACAAATTGTTCCCATATGGTTGGGAAGTGGTTGGGATCCTATTCAAGGTCGAGGTAAATCGTTGATTAAAATTCTGTATTTTCCCACCCTCGTGGATGGAGATTGTTGTGAAATCCCTGAGCAGGGAAGCCACATCATCCGCCCCTTGGAAATGTTTCTTGAATTCTTGGATCATAGCGTCCCAATCTGGGATACTATCATTAGGAAGCAAGCGATACCATCTCGTTTCTTCACCCTCAAAGGTTCTCATAAAAAGTATAATGATGACATCAGGAATTGTTATGTCCATAAGTGCTAATGCATTATAGAAGTTTTGTATATGTTCTTCAACACTCAAAGTACCAGTGCCACTAAATGTGGGAAGCCTATTTGGGGCATCCACAGGTATGTCATGAAGAGGTCTAGCCAACCTCAAAGGAGTGTCAGGTTTCCATGGCATTTCCATCGGGACAACTATGGGGTGAACAACAACAGTTGTTGAAATGATGGGAGAAACAACCTAAGGATTAGTAACTGTTGTTGGATCAACTAAAGTTTTCTTTAGTAAGGGGATTTGAATAGGGGAAGAGGAAGAGGGTCACTCAGTTCACACTGCAGAGGTAACAAGTTTCCTTGGTTTCCCAGGTGTATGTGTCTCACTACTTGTTTTCTTTCATGAACTTTGACTTCTTGTAACCCTGGGGGACGTTGTTTCCCTAGTCTTAGGATACTTCCACCCTATCAGCTTGCAAGGGGCCAAGTAAGTACTTTGAGTACAAGGGGTGTATCACCGACAATCCTACTCTTTCTAACACAATGTAAAATAACCCAACTAAAAATGAAGCTTTGTTTTTTGTTCTTCTTGAAGTGGAAGGTAAGGTATGACAGACTTATAACTTCTCACGTGAGTTCGAACAAGTAAAATCGAAGACCAACAAGGTAAAAGGAAAGGAAAACGCGATGGTATTTATAACTCCTAGGTGCAATGGCAATTGCAAGGAAACTGAACTATAACAAGTACCAAAGAAAATCCCAAAGTGTCACTGAAAGACCTTGCCAAAAGTTTGTCAACAAGTAGGAAAAGGACCACAAATAATTTGGGTCCAATGTTTAGAACAATCTTGGGATACAAGCAAATCTAAAGAGGTTTGCAAGCTCCCCAGTATGGTCGCCAGAAAAAGGTGGGTGTTATAAGAAAAATCTGTCCGTTGGGATAGATCCGACCTATTTGGCTGTGAAGCCGGTTACAGCCTCTTTGATAGCTCAGCATGAGGCAGAGACTACCCACACCTCAGGTGGTCCTTCGCTTGAGGCGGTAAAGAAGGGGAAAAATAAAGGTGAAAGACTTACAAGAAGTCTTTCTCAAGACCACCCACCCTGGGTGTTATGCTTCCTTAGATTCCTGGATGGCCAAAATGGCCTGGGGGATGAAAATTATGGACAGTGGGATTAAAATGAGTTCGCTGATTTTTAGGAAAGTGAACTAAATAAAGAAGACAATGAGTTGTTGACTTGCTTAAAGCATTGGAAACTGTCCCAGAATGGGTCCCCAAGATAAACTGTTGTCCTGGGTAATTAACCAATGAATGCCTTGAGTAAAAGGGTGTGAAACAAGGGTGAAAAGGGGGCTTAAAAGATACAGCTATGATATAAGGGAAAGTATTCACAACTTCAATTTTGGTTCGTGAGTGAAAATGTGGACTGACGAAAAGTTGAATTTAAAAGTATTTTATTGGTCATTTTTTTGTTTTTATCACATGCCTTGGCCACCACACTATTTTGATGGTTATCCCAATCAGGAAAACACATCCCAGAACTGTGCCAACCAGTATAAGAAGAGTAGTCCTAGCAGACCATGGTGGTTAGGTTGAAGAGTGCTCCATTCAGTTCAAAGAAGTAGGGATTAACCACTTCTCCTCACTAGCACTTTCAGGCTCTTAAATCCACTTGGATGGAAGAAGGATACATGTGAAAAGGAAGAGGCTCAGGACCCCTCTGAAGAGGGTTTTTGTTGAGCTTACCCAAGCAGAGTAGTATTCCAGCCGAGCTAAGCTAATCAACTCCTTGACCATGTGGTACTAAGGAACAACCACTCGACTTGTACTAACTAGACAACTTCCGAGGGACTCCTGATGAAGACTCCCTAGCTTTGACTCCTAATATCCTACAAAATTGAAATTGCATAAAATGAAATACCAGGCCATCCACGTGGCGAGGTCACGTCTTGCTTTCACAAGCGTGCCTCCTGGTTACTGAATTTGAAATCTATTTAAAAAATATATACATAAAACAAGTAAATATATAGGTGACATATATGTCACAGCTAGATAATATGTATATGTAAATATCTAAATAATATAATTTTTTGTTTTCAGTGTATGGGGCGGACCCCTGAATTGTTTCCAAGTTTTTTTTTTTTTTGCGGTGTCTTGCATATATTTAGCTTGCTGATTTTGCATGGCCCCTTTAGGGGCAGCCACCTGTAGATTAGTGAGGGAAAAGTGATACAATGAAAATATAGCAAGATTAGATAATTACAAAATGACAATTACACCATTCAACCCAAAGGAATGGGTGGAGGCTCTTTGCGAACGAAAAAGTCACCATATGCATGAAAGCCCCAACTAACTCCTTGTATGGGGATTGGAAATTTAGTGTTTGAAATATTAAATGTGTGATCATTATGTTCACAAGTATTAATCATATTTTTTACATGAATTCACAAGTGAACTATTCAAACTATCTACACAAATCAAACATATAAACATGTGTATGTGTATCAGAAATTTTTGGAGTGAGTGCAAGTGATAAGTAAAGTGAATATGAGAGTGATTGGGTAGATTTACCGATCGAAATGTGTGTTTTTCTTCACTGCCCTGTTGGCCCCTTTTCCTCAAACAGGTCTCTAGGTGGTCCCCAACCACTTAAGAGAAGCAGAGTGGGTGACCGGTTGTATCATTGCAGGCAAACAACGAAATTTTAGTATTTATGCATGGAAAAACTGAAATAAACATAACAGAAATTTACACATAAGAAGTATATAAAAACAAACTAAGATGGCTGACCCGTGGGCGGAAATTGACCAAAATGATTGATTTTCCTATTTGGGACAACAAGGTTAATGGTAAGAAAACATAACAGAAATATACATGAATGAAAAGATAAAGAAAACAAGTATGGACAGCCAGCTAAGAGGTCTATTTAAGGGTTCTCCTAAGGGGCCCTAGGACTCCCAACCACTTTCTAAGGCTGAAAACAATTGAATACTTCAGAAAATCTGCACTAAAACACATTAAACAAATTAAACCAAGTTGCTAGAAGATGAAAGTAAGCAAGTTAAACCCAAGGAAGAAACAACAAACACCTAGCTAACCAATCCCTCTTGGAGACAGATAACATAACAATAATTTACCCCTACCCGTCAACCCTTAACCAACAAGTGACACATCCAACAACTAAAATTCAAGAAGTATCACACACACAAAGAGTCTTGTAAATTTCAGCAAAGCTTTGTTACTATATTCATCCTCCCATTTACAATGCCAAACCTCTTATTTATAAAGGAGAGGTGAAGGCTTAGGGTTAGGTCACAAGACACTTGTCACTTTTGGAAAAGTGACAAGTGGATCAACCCTAAAGAGCTTTTGTCTTTTTACAAAAAGTAACCTTATCCTAAAAGTATCTTATCCAAAAAGAATCTTATCCTAAAAGGGAACCTTATCCAAAAAGGGGATCAAATCAGATTTGACTTGACCCTTCAACTACATAGTAATATATCCCAAAAAGTAAATCGTGCGAGAGTTCATATTAGAAAAAGTCATTTTTCATAAAATGACAAAGCTTGATATGCGACATCATCATTTTCCTAGCGATTTGTAACATCCCAAAGGCTCTTTCATTGCTGTCATGTTTTGTAGCTATATGTGAGGTGGTTTAGGACAATTCTCGGCCATCCATGGATGTCAGATTCAACAGAATGAAGCCCCAAGGTGTGGGAAATTTGTTGAGCTTCTTAGGAGGGAAAGGGGCCCTTGGGCTTTGGTCATTGTAAGTAAGGAAATTCCCGTTGTTTAGGCACTTTCCAGACTTGATTATACCCCACCTTTTCTTCCTATAAGTTTTCGTATGAGTTGGTTGAAGCATGGTTTTTATTTGGGCTTGTTTCAGTGAAGGGACCCCTTGGACCTGAATCTTTGAGAGGCTCTTCCCCTGTACCAAACATCCACACAACTTTTATTTATGTTCCCATGTTGTATCTCTATCCGATGTCTATCCTTTTCCTTTCATTTGGCACAAATACGACTTCGGATGAGTAAGATATGCCCCCAGGAAGGTATGCAGATGGCGTCGGCCAGGAGACTGATCATGGAAACAATTGGAATTTGGGACACAATTATGGGCTGGACATCCGAATTAATAGGATTCTATAAGCCTTCATACCTGTAGCTGAAATGGGTTTTTCTCATCTGGCCCAATTTGGCCTCGGAGGCCCCCAATTAGGCCTCTTTCCGATGCATGCTTGTTGGGCCAAGAATGGGTTCTTGTCACTCTGGGACATGTCATTGAAAATATGGGTTGCATTTGTTGAGGGGAATGTCATGGATTTATTCTAGACTGTTCCCAGGTCATTTTGACTATTCACGGGATAAAATCCACCTCCGTATGGCGAAGTTATAGAATTAAAAAGTCCAGTGACCCTTAAGGGGGGGAAATTAAATTTTAATATATAGTGTGAAATATATAAATAAAATTTATTAAATTTTTTATATGTTTATTATAAGTTATAATAATGATTTTACTAAATATATATATAAAACATACATTTATAATATTATATATATATATATATATATATATATATATATATATATATATATAAAATAAAGCAAAAATAAAACTAAATAATAATTTTAAAAATTAAATAACTAATTTAATTTATAAAAATTAAAACTATACAAAAAAATAAAATTTATATTTAAAATTTAAAACAAAAGGGGCCCCTTTACTTGACGCCCCTGGTCACCCATGTGATTGGGTCCAGGCACAAAGGAGGCCACAGGGATTTGGGGAACGGTGGGAGGTGGTGCCCTGTGGGAGAGGAGGGAGGCCAAGCACAGGTGGTTGCACACAGGGGAGAGGAGAGGGGTAAGGGGGAATGGAGGTGAGGGGGCGCGAGGGAGATGGAGGAGAGAGTTGCGCGGAGTGGGAGGTGAGGGCCAAGAGGGAGGTTGTGCATTAAAGAAAAGGTGGAGGTAATGGAGGGAGGGGGGAGCTCGAGCTAGGAGGTGGAGAGGAGAGCACAGGTGGTGGAGGAAGGCCGAGGGAATGAAGGAGAGTGAGTTGTAGAAAGGGAGGAGAAAGTTTGCGTGCGCAAGAGGAGTAATGGAGGAGGAGGGGGACGAGTTGTAGAACTATGGGAGGAGGGGGTGGTGGTGGCACCTGGGTGGTGGATGGGTGGCCAACCACCCCCAAAAATTAAAATTCAAAACTTTGGGCAAAGTGGGTTTTGGAAAATAAAATGGCCGTGAAGTTTTGGGTTCAAACCCCATGCCCACCATTCAAATTTATGGGAAACTCTGGGAGTTTTTTTGGGCAAAGGAGAAGGGGGAGGACTAGGATTCAAAGCCTAGGGCTTCCCAGTGACATGCCCAGACATGCAATCTTCAACAAATAATTTCATAATTTAAAAAAATCTAAAGGAGCCACGGAGGCTTGGACCTGGTGCCCAAGAGGGGTTCGAATCCCCTCTCCTTTGCATATTTTGGTACACACACAAGCCTGAACTCAACAAATAATCAATAAATATGAACCAACAACTAATACCACACTTGAAACATGCAAATAAACACCAATTTGAAGGAAAAATACAATTTCTTCATCCAGGATCTTAACACAACCATCAAAATTTTCCTTAGTTTCTTTTCTTGGAAAGAGGATTGATGGGTTACCTTGCTAATTTGTTTGAAGATTGTTGCATGGAAGTTGGCTTCCCACTACAGAGTTGTAGCTTCTATCATAAAACCCCCCCTCTTCTGCCATGAATTCATGTTGCAGAGACCCCCCCCCCTTTGGCAAAACTGTCAAAATGGCTTGGGAGAGGGGAGAGGGGTGAGTTTTGATTTTTTCCAATTTTTCAAAAAAACCAATTTTCCCAAAATTTGCATGAGGCTACATGCCTCCTCCCATATTTTCCAATTTTCTAAAAATATTTAATTAATTTTTTAATATTTCTTGGAAAAATGTGCAAGTCAAAGTTTGACTTTGACTTTCACTTTGACCCAGCTGCTACTGACTTAGCCCAAAAATGTTGCCCGGTGAGATGGAGTCGAAATCGAACGCAGGGTACATCGTTGGAAAGGTCTCGATGAGCCCATCGGGAATAGTAGTCACCAACTTGAGATAATTCCACCTCAGTCCTCAAATTCGGCTTGGAATAGTGGTCACTTAAAACCCCTAACTTGTTGGTGGGCCCACATGACATCCAATCTTGCGAAAGGTGCCAAATCTCCATACGATATCCAATCGAGGCAAATGAGGTGCCCTCGGAAATGTATTGACAAGTAATTCGATGAGGTGACAATAGATTTTTGTGTTGGGGTCATTTATGACTGTCTTAGATATTATGAAACCCTGCCATGCGAGCTGGCGGACCCCCTTTTGCCCAAAATCATTGACCAACTTGTGACAGCTCTAATTGGGCCATCCGAGGTCGAAATGAGGTAAATGAGACATTGTTGGAAAGGTGTCTGAGTCTATCATAGCGTGGAATAACTGAATATCTTATTTATTAATCTTTACCCACCAATTTTAAATCATGAATAACTACAACCAATTTGGTGTCTAGAAGTGGTCATGAACTTGCAAAAGCTCGTTCTTACCAACCGGGGGTTGAAACTAAGCACGGGATATACCGTTGGAAATTTATCACACTGCCCTACACCATGTATAGGTTTTATTTCATTTTTGAGACCATAATCTGAATAGAATTAGACGAGGAAGTCACAGCTATTGGTTTTTTCCATTCGAGTGACGTTGACTTTGCATCCCTCATATGGGGTCATACAGACTCAGAATCAAGCTCATGATAGTCCGTTGAAATGATTGTCCCGATGTATAACACATGGTAGTGTTTTATTCCCTGAAATATGACCATATTTCATCTTATTCATTGTAGAAGGACTCCATCCCCAAGGGAACACCCTAGTGATGGGAAAAGGGGATCAATGGTGAAATTCTTGTAAAGTGTGTGTTTAGCTCATGAAACCTAAACCGAACAACCTTGACATGAGGAAGAAATGTCATGGGAAGGTCCAATAATCCTTGAAGGAAACTATCTAATAATTTGTCAAGGGAAGAGGCCATAGTGAGTATGACCCCCACCATTGTCTTTGACTGGAAGCATAACACTAAGGGGAATTTATGGAGAAGTAACTGTGTAAAACACCATGTTGAGCCCAGAGCAGATTTTTGGGTCAACACCTAGTAACATGGATATACATAATGTAATCAACGCATCGTTCTAAGAGACGTACCCTAAGGAATCGTCAGTGTAGAGTAGGATCATAAACGACATAAACCCCATTTAACTGGGACATAACCAACTGAGCATCTAAGTAGACCCTGAGCATCTAAGTAGACCCGAAGGTGAGAGATACCATGCAACAAAGAGTCACGAAGAAACTCTATCACTGCGTTGTACTCGACGACATTGTTTGTGGTGTCACCTAAACAGATACCTCCAGAAGAAATCAACTGGCCTTGAGGCGTGAAAATCACCCAAGATGTGTAAGCAAGCCTCCGAGTGTGTCGGCTAGCACTATCTGCAAACCCAACGAACACCTCTGATTCACTTGACATCTTCCACAATGAAAAAGAT
The DNA here is from genome assembly GCA_009831015.1 of Picea engelmannii. Taxonomy (NCBI): domain Eukaryota; kingdom Viridiplantae; phylum Streptophyta; class Pinopsida; order Pinales; family Pinaceae; genus Picea; species Picea engelmannii. Next base: position 4,360 of record WSFP011411892.1, on the reverse strand, counting down.
GACATCAATAATGATACGTCCATAAAACAAAAGGAAAAATACTAACTGTATAATAACTATACATATGTACAAGAAGTCACCCAAGGAAACCCACATACAAGTAATACTTCTTGAGGTAGATCCCATTCCTAGGCTCCGCCAAAGAATTTCCCTCAAAGTCAACCATACGATAAGCACCCTTCTTTAGTACCTCCTTCATGATGAAAGGTATGAACCACATGGGTTTGAACTTGCCTTCCCCCGGGGATCCTTATCTTGGTCGTAGACGAGGACAAGGTTTCCTTCAGAGAAAATCCGAGGATGAATGGACTGATCATACTAAAACTTGACTCATCGCTTATGCGCCTCATTGACCAAGGCTACATCAAGATGTTTCTCATCGAGATGCTCGATATATAATAAGAAGTCTTGAAGTGGTGAAGTGTCTGGCAATAGCTGTACTACCAACTTTAGAGATGGGATCTGCCACTCTATAGGAAAGACTGCTTCCATCCCATAAAAGAGTTGAAAAGGTGAGAAACCGGTGGTAGTATTTATAGACATTCTGTAGGCCCACAACGCCAAGTACAACATCAAATTCCAATTTGACTTGGTAGAATTGATCGTTCGTTGTAGAATGGTCTTGAGGGACTTCTTCACAACTTCCACCTGACCATTCGCTTATGGGTAGTAGGGTGATGAATTCTCTTTCCTCAATCCAAGATTTGATGTTAACTCATGCATCATTTTATTCTAAAAGTGACTGCCATGGTCAATGAAAATATCCTTTGGGATGCCAAACCTTTCTATTATCTAGTTAAAAAGAAAGAGAGTTGTTGTCTCTCCATCATTATTAAATGTCGACATAGCTTCGACCCACTTTGTGAAGTAGTCTATTGCTACGATGATATAACGATGCCACTTGGATGAAGGGGGGTGGAATGTAGGAAAATCAATACCCCACTTGGTGAAGGGACCAATAGTAATGACGGGAAACATGGGAGTAGGATGGGCCCTCATATTCTGAGAGAAGATCTGACATGGGTGGCACTTCTTGACCAATTCAATGCTATCCTTGATTTACGTCGGCCAAAAGTAACCGGCTCATAGAATCTTTTGGGTTGTTGCAAACCCAGACAAATGACCACCACATGCTCCAGTGTGGTAGTCATTAAGAATTATTTCCACTTCTTCATTAACGAGGCATCGAAAAAGAATACAATCTACACCTTGATGATACAAAGTGTCATCGAATATGAGATAATTCCGTGCATGATGGAATATACAGAGACACTCATCACGAGAACCAGAGGCAGGGCACTTCAAAGTCTGGAGATAGACTAGTATATATCCATACCAGGGGTCCAAAGATGAAATTAGAAAAAGATATCCTTTAATTGGCATTTCTTCAGGCGTAACATCAGCTAATTCGACCAGAAGTTCCGAGATAAGTTCCGCAAAGACCAGTGACTTTTTCGATTTCACGGAAACAAAATCCAAGTCAAATTCCCAAAGGATAAAAATACATCTACTGATATTTTATCCAATTACACGTCGTGTCAACACATATTGAAATGGATTCACAACGACAATGATGGTGGTATTACGAAGCATAATATAATGACAGAACTGCTGGAGAGAATGCACTACTACCAATGCAAGATTCTCAACATGTGAGTAGTTGAGTTCTGGTCCAACGAGGCCTCATCTCAGGTAATAAACCACATTCTCTTTAAGAAGATTGTCTTCTTGAACCAAGACCATACTGATGGTCGAATCTGCAGCGGTCAGGTACAATAAAAAATATTTATTATAATTCAGAGGCTAGAGTAGAGGGACATATGTAAGGGTGCGTTTCAACGTGTCGAAAGAGTGTTGAGCTGCTTCATCCCAATAGAAAGGGACTCCCTTATTCAGTAAACACATGAACCTTTTAGTAATCTCTGCATAGTTTGTGATGAAATTATGAAGAAAGTTCACTTTTCCCTTTAAGATTTGAAGTTGAGGGACTGTGCACGGGGGCGTCAACTGAGATATTACCTCAACCTTTAGAGGATCGACCATGATCCCTGTTGTTGAAACTATGAAACCTAGAAGATGAATTGATGTCATGTAGAAACTACACTTGTTAGGATTCAAGCGAATCCTATAGTAGCGACATCGCTCAAAGATTAGTCGGAGGTGCATGGGATGATCAACTCTCTTACGAGATCCTGATGCTAAATCATCGAGATAAGACTCAAATATATGTCTAATTTTGTGGAAATAAAAAGACATGGCTCTCTGAAAAGTGGCTCCATCATTCTTTAGGCCAAAAGGCATCTTACGATAAGCAAATGTTCCCCATGGATAGATAAAAGTTTTTTTATGCTGGTCATCAGGTTTGATCTGTATCTAGTTGTATCCTAAAAAACCATCCATGAAAGAAAAGACTTTGCAGCTTGTGCATTCATCGACAATCTGATGAATAAATGGGGTGGGGAAATTATCCTTTGGACATGCCTAGTTCAAATCAAGGAAGTCCATACACATGTGAATTGTTCCCTTCTTTTTGTTGATCGGAATGGGATTTGAAACCCATTGAGTCAACTAAACGGGGTAGATGAAACCGACTTTGAGAAGTTTCTCTAGTTCAGCCTTAGTAGCTGTTGCTTTCCGAGGATTCACCGGATGAATATTTTGTCGGAACGTCTTGGCATCAGGATAAGTCGTTATCTCATGTTTGACAATTATTGGATCAATTCCTGGCATTTCCTCATAACACTAGGCAAAAACGTTGTGAAATTCTTTAAATAAATTTGTGTATATTCGAATCTCCTCGGGGGAGAAGCCCACTCCGACGAAGACATTCTCCACTATGCCAAGGGTTCTAGAGATTTCAATAGGTATCATTTCAACGATGTTTTCCATATTACCCTTGGCATAAACTATGTGCGTAGCCAAAGGATTAATAGGACAAGACCTATCTCCAGTCATAGTCAGCACAAATTCACATACCTCTATTCTTCTTAACTACAGGAGAAAATAAGATCTGTTATGGAGATCTCCCCAGGGTCTGTCTGAACCAGTCAATGCCTCTATAATCACCTCATCAGAGGGAAATACCAAGTCTAAAGAATCAGTAGAGGTGAGGGAACCTTGATCCCAAATAGGCTCGATAACTGGATCTAACTCCTATGCGGGTGTCGGATCAGGGTCGGTCGAAGCTTGCTGGACAATATTGTACGCAACTTCTGCCGGGGACAAAGGCATGGACATGCCAGGATGCCATGTTCCTTCCATAGAATCTGATGGGGAAGGAAGAGTCCACATATCATTAAAGTAAGTCATACGGAATGATGACACTTGAAAATTTGTATCCCTAGGATGGTCGGGGACAGTCGATATCATCTGGACATCGCAAGAAGGAGGAGGGTAATCGAAAGTACCCATCAAAGGTAGGCACAAACCAAACCCTACGTTGACGATGTCAGGCTGAGGGTTATCAATCATCGGGACCATGGATGCCCCTAATGAAGGGTCAGGCCTGGAGAAGGACAACTGGTCAATGGTTATGATTTGGCCCTCATGTGGAAACAAAAAGACCCAAAAAACAATGGCAACCACTGCATGCATTACATAAGTCCAACTCCTTCCTAATAGAAGGTTGTAGTTGAGAGGTGCACCGACCACTTCAACTTCAACGCACATGGTCTTCCCTCCCAATTGCACGGGGAAAGAAGGTATGATTCCATGTGGTATGAAAGAACGAGCATCGAAAACAGTAAGCGGAGTAGGTGACAGAGACAAAACGGGTTGGCTAATGGAATTCCAACACGCCAAAGACATCAGGCAAGTTGAGGTACCCTCATCAACTACCGTGTGGAAAATATTCTCAGTAAAATATTTCATGGGGTAAGCCACTACTATCTAAAACGCGATGTGGTAAGGGAGACAAGGTTTCAAGTCGGTCGTATCAAGCATGATTGTTCCTGGATTACAAGTCTTCGTAGATCCCAAAGAGAACAACATAGCCTTTGTCTATAAAGGGCATTTCTAGAGGACCTCCAAAGCAGACATCGCGCAAGGGGTTTGTGACAAATCCTCCACCACATAGTAATTTTGGGAAGCCCTCGCGTTTGGATTATGTGAAGATTTATTGAATGCCCATTTCAGGATATGTGTCATTGTTTCACCTATCCTCTTCTCAATATGGACAGGAACAGATGGGTTTAAAACTTCCTTACCGTTTTCAACAAATTCTGGCATTATGTAGTCATGTGCCCTAGTTTCTATGTAAGCATCACCTTTCATCATATAAACATTCGTGACTGAGGGTTTACTAGAAGACGGAGAGGGTCCTTGACTTCCCCCATCCGCACTTGAAGAGGCTTGAGTCAAA
>ML860995.1:12669-27690 GCA_009831015.1 Picea engelmannii | reverse complement strand
TATGCATGTTCATAATTAACAACAGTAAGTTCATTATTTCAATTTTCTGAACATAAAATTCTATGTAGTCTCTATTCCTATGACTACCTGGCTTGTAACTTTCCTGTTGCAATGTTTAACAGTTCCTGAAATGTTCTCAACTTTAGGGGTTAGCAACATTTCAGCCATTAGTATAATTATTTCCATGCAATAATATATATGCATGTACTTACAAAACATATTCAACCATTGCATTTAGTATACAATTCTATCACTCATTATGCATGAGTGCAATTCTCAATGTATTCTTATTCAGTGCACCTTACATTGAATTACATAATGCTCTCTATCTCAGTCATGTATCTCACCATCCATGAGTTGGAATTATGGCCAATGTATTTCCACATTCCCCATACCTTGTCATATTCAACCAGGTCCTGGTCTCATACATGACTAGCTTACTAGCATTTAATCCTACAACCAGTTTTTATCTTTAATTATTTGTTTATTACCTCATAACCAAATTAACATGACATTCTACTATGTTAATGTGTGCATTCAGAAGCTAAAAAGATTTGAATTAATATAGGCCTACAGCCTTTACCACATCCAATGGTATGCATTCAATCATATAATCATGTGATTTTTTTAACATATCTTTGGCTAAGGAAATTCTTACCAAAATTTCCTTTCAACAATTATGTAAAAAGAGTGATAAAAACTCATCCATGCATGGCTGCCATTAAAAATTATACCACCTGAATATATGATAGCAGTATAAGATTTCATGCTTCTTTTATCAAACTTATAACCAACAGTTCAGCTCTGACGCAGACCTACGACCCTCAGGCCAAGATCCGCACAGGATCGTTCTAAATTCTCCTCAAGTAGAAGCAACTCCTTTGATTCCCTACTGGAACCTCCAATGAATCCAATCCACAGGTCCTTCACAAAAACCCACCCTATGCAACTTGATTCCAGGTGCATGCCTCACATTTCCATGTGACCACGACCTTACCTTAGCGCAAGCGCCTCTCGCAACACGTGAGTTCGTGAGTCGAAGACCCTCGACTCCTCTTTCTCCAAACACCGATACCTGAGATGTGATATGGGTATGGCTCCTCCTTGTTAGTGCCTTCCACACATAACCACTAGCTAGGGCTAAGTGCTAGAACTACTCGCAACTTTCCACTTCGTGAGTTGGAGTGTTGAGCCCTCGTGCTCCTCCTTTGCGAATCTCTGAGACACGAAAGTCAGCGATGAGTTGACGCCTTTCTAGGCGATGTGTGTCCAACACCTGTCACCTGCTTCCCCTTTCTATGGGTTCTTATTGTTACGCCACCTATTAGCCACACGGTCCCCACCTAAAGGATGTGCCACGTGTTCTACGAGCCCTCAGTGTTTGACACTTCGCATCCTCGTAGTCAAAAAGAATTTCTTTCAACCCCCGAACCCCCGATACGCGATACCACATGGAGGTTCTGATCCAACGGTTCTCCCGTGGCTTAGATCCAACGGTTTGGATCTCCTTCCCTACTCCTCGTGACTCAATACTTCGCGGAACCAAGAATTTGGTCTGCCCTCCGAACTCGTGAACCCCGAATTCATGATTTCTTGAATGAGATCAACGACTGTCGTTGACCCAGATCTGACGGTCGCTATCCTTTATGAGCTTCAGAGTATCAGAAGATACTCGTCCTTAATCCCCTCACTTCTCTTCAAGATACAACGATTCTCGCAACTTTGACACTTCCTCCACAAAGTGTCTCCGCTGTCCATATGACTCCTCTCCTTTGCAACCTCCCATAGGTTAAACTCCATGCGCCTTCCTCTGGATCCGATGACTATTAGTTTTTTGCACTAGATCTGATGGCCCAGATCTCTTCCTCTCTAGTTGATCTAATGACAACTATGCTCCCTCCTGATATTTAGAACTTATTCCTTCCCCTTGGAATATTTTCCAAAGTTTCAAAGGCCTCGAACTTCGCTTCCCCTGTGAGCTCAATTCCTTTGAATCTCGTCTGTGTTCTAGGAACGTTGTCCCTCCTGAGCTTTGTCGACTGTGAAACCTATAAGGGTTTCTTGACCTCCTGATCCTCTTTGTTGTTACTCTGTGCACAATATCACTATCCTTCCTGAGCTTCAGAACTTGAACCTCTAAGGGATTCAACCCTTGCCTTCTCCTTCAAATGGATATTGGTGCCCTCTGGAAACTTCTTTCTCAAGCACGCTTTGTTGAGCCTATAGGGTGTTCAGTAACCCTGTGAGTGTCTTCCTGTGACACTTCTCCTATCTCATAACTTGAAAGAGTTCCTTCTGTGCACACTTGCACCAACTCAATTCCCTTCTTGGAAAAGTTCTCTAGAATCCTCAGTGACTCTTTCTTCTCACTGAACTCAAAATAGAGTTCTCCTCAATGCATCCTGTGCATTTTCTCAATTCCCTCTTGGCAGAGTCTCACAGAATTCTCAGAAATTTTGTCTTCCTTCTTGACACTTCTCCTTCCTCTGATCTCATAATAGAGTTCTTATGTGCACTCTATGCACTTACTCAATGCCCTCCTGGCAGAGCTTCCACATAACCCTCAGTGATTCTATTTTCTCGGTGCTTTCCTCTGCACAGTCTTACCTCCAAGGATTCCTACCGTCCATTCAAGTTCTCAGTGACTTCTTTCCAAATATCTTGGTGTCAATTATTCTGGACTTGACTTCCTCCCTAACTTGAAGGATTTCGAATATTTCGAAGGCTTCGAAGATGTTTTCCAAAAGACTTTCTGATGCCTTCCTGGCACCCTCTATGCTCGTCTCCTAGAGTCTTTCAAACTTAAAACAAGTTCCCTCTATAAGCACTCCTTGCGCTGGATATGCACACTCTACATACAAAAGTTCTAGGCTATCTCTTCTGAGCTTCATTTTCTGAACTGGAAGCATTATGTGTCTCTTCCATTTCTTTTCATTTTGTGGCAATTCAAATAAGTTATGGCACTCGTCGACCTTCTGCAATACAAATGCGTAGACGACTATAATTTGTCAGACCTTCATTTCTTGACAATTCCTTCATCATTCATAAACAATCCAATTTAAGAAAATGTTTCAATTTCACAAATTTTCCGAGATCTGCTCGGCTCTGTACTTTTGGATGATAGCTCCCTCTTTCTTAGTCTCTACCCACGTGACCAAGGGTTGTGACCAAGTGCTAGACTACTAGGTGCTACTCGGGTCTTCGGCCTTCGAAGAGTTTAAGGCACACACAACTATCTCCTGGAGTTCCGACTTACCGAATTCGCGTAAATCGGGTGTATCGACGGTCTACGTTTACCCAACATCCAATGGTTAAAATCCGTTGTGGTTCTTCCATCTTCGAATATTTTAGGTTTCAGGGTTTTGGTCCACGAGGCTCTCACACTCGCTTTTGGGTTTCGGGCCTTCGGTACCCGAGAGTTCATGATGCAGTGACTCCCAACCCCTTGTCACTCCAACTCCCAAATTTTGAAATTCCTATTTACTTTACTCTTCGGGCCCATAGTACGACTATCGCCCTTAGCCACAGTGGTGCATGGCACATTTAGGAGGGTCCATGTCACCTTTGGTGATGTCATCGGGTCCCACCATTCTCCCCTGTCTTCTAGACTCGTTGGCACATGGTGCACATCCATGTGTCCATGTCCATTCCAATCGAAAATCCAATGGTTAGACTTTTCTTGGATCTACTGCACAGATCCTTTCGGCGTTTCGGGGTTTCGGGCATTAGGAGTTTGTGCATCCACACATCACGAACTTTTGTTTTCCGAATTCCCAAAATTACTGTCTACTCTTCCACTTGATCCAATGGTCAAGTTCCTCTCTTACGATCTACAGTGTAGATCATTTCAGGATTTCGCATACCACGATTTCCACACTCCTGTGCAACTTCAAAGGGTTTTAAACCCTGCGCATGTTTTCCAGGTCTGACGGTTGTGAGGGTTTTCCTTTCCTCCCGAACATATCCTATGGCTCTAACACTTCATGTGTTGAGTTCCCTCTCTCTCCCGGTGGCCATATACCACACCGACTGTGGTTCTAAAATACCACTAAACCTCCTAAGCTTTGTAACACGATCAAGTAACTCCTTGACACTCAGGAGCACTCCAAGGTATGAAATTGGTCTTCCAGACACAATTTATCCTCAAACCCTTGGTCCAAATACCACTCAACTGGCCCATCTAAGCTCAATGTCAAAACCTTGGCTCTGATACCAAACTATAATGCCCCCATTCCGGGATGAGCAGGCGCTACTTCGTGGAATAACAATCTCATACTTAATTCTATATATAAGACATGCATTTAAGCAAATGAAACAAATTTAAACTCGGAGTAAATATAAGAATTACTGCTACTATAAATAATCAATGGATTTAGCATTAATTCATATGCACAACATAATACATGATAAATATAAATACAAAGACACGCACAAAAGTAATTAAAACATCATCTGGTACTTATCTTTGAAACAGTGGTAATTCCACCAACCACGTGCAGGCCTTCCACGAACCTCCCAGCCTTAGACCACGTTTCTCATTAAGCTCAGCAGTGGGTCACCCCCGAGCTAGGACTAAGCTCCACCCCAAGGTAAGGAATCCTAGGCTAGGCTGAGGTTACAGGGAAAACAATACAGAATGACTGGAAGGATTCTTCCCAGGATGCCATCTTACGCCCACTACTCCCAGAATCTCATTCCCCACATGCCTGTTCCGCCCGGGAGTATACACCTTCATAAGCACATTCCATCGGTGCTACACCTCCCTCTTTGGGTCTCGGCAACATGCCGGATTAGGAAGTCTCAGAGCTTGAAGTTGGTGCTGGACACTCTTTGGAAGAAACCACTTCCCAGTAAACTATCTCACCTGGAAAGAGTTGCTCACAGGCCTGACAACCTGCCTCTTCCAACAACAATCACTTCCCTCACCTGGAGAGAGGTTACACACAGGCTCAACACAGACTTACACTAGCCAGTAAGCCATGCACAGTCCAGTACTGCGTGGCCACAACAACCAACTGGGAAAATAGAAACGGGCTTCCCAAACAGGCTCTCCAATCACAGGATAGACTCACGATTTTGGTTTCGGGATTGTACCAAATATATAGAGATTCCACGCATAGGCTCAAACTGTTCAGATAGAGGTTGTACCGGCTATCTTAGAAATAAACATAGGATTTTCGGCTTTCAGGGTTGCATCAGCGTATTCTTGCAGAGTTCATACCGTTCACATTCAGACGGTCGGGTGGAATGGAGGCAGAATCCCCATCACGACTCATCTCAACTATTTTATTTGCATGCGCCTGGGTTGACACTTGTCACCCATGCAACTGCATGCATTCCTTCAACATGCATTCATTCCATTTGGAAGTTGCTTGTCTTTCCAAAAAGAACTTAGGATAAAACATAATATTCACATGTCTTTTGGAATAATATTTTAATATTATTCCCCAAGGACTTAAGCCCCTAGGCTTAGCCCCCTAGGCTCAACACTTAGCCCCTCTTCTCACCTTCCATCCCCTAATCCCTTGGCCACTATGTGGAAGCTTATTCCCCCATCACTCATTCATCGTGGTCGGTCTGCATGTGGCGGTGTTTATATTTTTATTAATAATGTGCATAGATACATGTACAAAATCAAGCTCTCTGGCCTAACAATCACATAATCCCACCAGCTTATATTAACTTGGCTCACCAACCTATAAAAACATAATTACAATTCATTTCACAAATATGATTTACAACAGGGCTCGGCCTTGGGGACATTACAGGAGGCCAACGGGGATCGTGACAAATGGGGTCATTTAATAACCTTTTTAATTCTGGCAAGTGCAAAGTCGCCAGAAACGGTAATTTGGGTTGTTGATTATAACTAGGGAAAAAGGATCCTGGAGTTTGGCTGGCACCAGGTTGCTAGAAAATTTTAGGTTGTTGGCCAGGGTTTTGGTAATAACCATGGCCGTGACCAACATACAGGTTCTGCACTTGTTGAGACATTATCAACTGACTCCCGTAATAGGACGTAGAAGGTTGGACTTGCGTTGCATTCCCAGGATTTTTGGAAGAGTTTCCCCCTGCTGATCTGACAAGAATAGGTCATGTGCATTGCCCGGGGCTCCATTGGCTATGGAAGGGGTTGCCCTCAGTCGACATCCCTGACGAGGGAACTGATCCCTGCTATGGATTCCAAGGTCCTTGTGAGGAAGGAATTCTCGAGTTTCCCCCCTGTGTAGGAATAATACCCTGCATAGGATTTTGTTGTCCATAACTGGGGTTTCCCCCGGTTGAGACGGTAGATGACAAGAATGTGTTGTTACCAAATGCGTCAAACAAAGAGAATGGTGTTGAACCTACCATAATGATATAAGAAGGAAGTCCTTGACTACCTGCTCCAAACGAACTATAGTTTACGGTCGACCCGTCGGAGTGCTGGTGAGCATCGTTGAGCAAAGGGGATGAAGGAGGTATATGATCCCCTCTGTAAGGGAAAGCGTTATAGGGAGATGAAGTGCCCTTCATGGATCCTTGCAAAGGAGCATTTGAGATCCCTGCCCCCATACCTAAATTCTGTAGAGTGGAGTAGGAAAGGACAGAGTTCATATCGAAGCCAGGCATCTTGTATGAGAACGGAGGGCCTGTCTCACTTTGGGTGAAAGGAGCAGTGATCACTGCCATAGATAGAATCAAACCACTTCCCGTGGTTGAGACCATAGTGGTTCAGAAAAACGACAGTTGGTTAGGAGGTGGAACGCCCCCTATAGTGACAACCGTAGAGGGAGGATGAGGATTCCCTGAAGAAGTCACAACATTTCTTTCCATCGATGCTTGTGACACTACCTGGTGCTCGTAAGGGTCAACTTGTACGAAGATGGGTGCCAATAGATCAGTGATCAAAGGATTATACAGACCGAGAGCTTCCGCTCCAAAGTTAGAAATGGTTGGTTCCTTCAGAACCAAATGTTCTCCTGTCGGAGATGGGTCGAGCACATTTTCTTGTGGCCTGGTCACCTCAAAAGATCCTTGTCGGTTTAGCCTTCGCCTTAGTGGTGGCGGGGGTGTCTCCAGATTAACCGATTGCAGGCCAAGAAGCCTTCATGACCAGTGGAGCTCCTAATATTCCATGGTGTGAGAAGATCAATGACACACTAGGGCTCTTATTTAACATTAAAAAACCAACGCACACTAGAAAAATATCCTATGAGATAAGACAAGCAGATCACTAGCTAGTTGGAAGAACAGTTACACCAACCAACACTAGAGCAACTTACCGGTGCAAGTGAAACTTGAATATGGAAGCACCCTATGGGTATACTCTACAAATCATGGCCCAATGTCTGCCCTGTACCCCCACAGTCACATGTGTAAGTCACTAAGATAAAGGAAACTAGGTTGCCAACACACGAACAATCACCAGGTGGGTACAATCGACAGTTGGGTGGACCACAATGAGCAGGGTATCAAGCTCGAAACCTATCAAGGGTATCGAAAGCAAGTGTTCCAAAAGATGACTGAGGACTTCGAATGGATTCAAGACCCACAAAGCTCTGTGGCAAATGCGATCAATGAAATCCCAAGATAAGCTCTCTATATGCGTTCCCCACTACGCTTGGTCCATCTTTGGAGGGGTTATCTCTGCTACCTTTCCACATGCGACCTCATGTTTATCCCCTATGTTATAGGGGGTCCCAGATAAATTTCACGGTTACTGGACTTTTAAGCACTCCCTAGCACAGACTCTTATGTTTGTTTTTGTGGCCTTGGAGAGTTTCCTCTTCAATCCTAAATCAAGTCTCTAGCCTAGACTATATTGATGGACCCTACAAACACAAAGTCTAATAACTTTTAATTAGGCACTAATTTTAGTGGTTGTCTTAAGTCAAATGGAATGGAAGTGAAACTAGTGATGTTCTTTAAGAGACAAAAGAGAAGAGCATAAAATGAAACTGAAAACAAGCTACTTCTTCTTCACAAATAAAAATTTGACAAATTAAACTCTTTCACCAAACATTTTCATAACCACTTTTCTTAGATATTTGAAAAGAAAAACCTAAAACAAGATTTAACTCGACTACGAACTACTTAATGTCCTAAGTATTCAAATAAAGAACTTAAGAAAACTTTCTTTTTCCTTGATAAATAAAGCAACTAACCTAAACTACTTTTACCAAACAAAGAAATGATTTTTTTATTTATTATTTTATGCTTCAAAACAAGAAACTTGAAAATGAATTTTTTTCTTTTCTTCTAAAGAAGAAAAGGGAAAAATGAAGACAAGAAAAGACCAAGAAATGACTTATGGCCCACTGCAGATCACAAAGAGTCACTGACAATACCAAACAGGCAGATCAGAACAAACTCCCAAACTCATCTAAAAACCCTAATAAAGAAAGAGCAAGAAAACTTTGGTAAAAAAAAGCTACACTGAGGTCAAACCTAGGCTACAGACTGCTATAACAAAGACCAGGACTAGATCAAGAAAACCCTTGAGAAGTATGACTTCTGACAGGGAAGAGGATGACTGCCTCTTCTTTAAAAAATATTTTCTCAACATAGGCACGCTACTGACACTTCAACATCCTGCATATGTATGTGGGATGTCCAAAGGTAGAGCACGTATATACATGGGCTGTCCAAAGGTAGAGCACATATGTACGTGTGAAGACCCACTATAGACCGCGTACACCTCTGTAACTTTCCAAAAAAGAAAACAACAGTTGAGCTGACAAGATAGGGAGTACTAGTATGGAATACTAGAATCCCTTAAAGACTCAAACACTTACATAAACTCACAAAAAGAAATTAAACCATTTAAGGCACCCAAAAAAAGAATATCATCTAAAAAACCTAGAGTTTTCCATAGTATGGTCGCCAATTCTGCTATAGTGGGAAAAATCCATACGGACTACACTAGGGTTCTAAAGTGCAAGCATAGCTAATCATCTAAAGTCTGGTACTTTTAACAACTATCCTGACATTACCCCACAATCATACATAAAAAACAAAGTATAGGGATATGGTAAGCTTACCTTAAACTCCATGTCCGATGTCGATCCCTTTGCACTCAGTTGTTTCTCGACTACAGATTTTCTCCCAAGGCCAACCTGCATTCACCAAAAGGTAAACAAGAAACTACAAGCATGCATTCTATATATGGATTAATGGGTTAGATATCATAAAAAAAATACAAATAAATCATGAAGATTGAAGACATCATTTGGCGGGACGAAAAAAGTATTTATTTATATTAATCTCACAAAGTCGCTTACAATATGAGACCGGAAAATCCTCGTCGAACTCGGTCTTGGGCTCCTCTTCACCGTGCACCAACTGCTTCCAAATATTCTTATCCTCTTCAGTTCTCTCTAGGTAAATGGCAAGGGTTTGCAATGGAGGAAAAAAGGGTTGTAATAAGTAATTTTGGTTCAAACTCACAATGTGGTTGCAAAATATTGGGGCAAAAGGGGAATGCTAAAATGGGCAGAGTTTCTTTTCTCTCATGTTTCTTGTTGGAATGGGACCCCACCACCTTCTTTTATACTCAAAAAATATAGTTATTCGGTTGGGTGACCGACTATGGGCAGTCAAATGGTTAGGTAACTACCTGAAAACCCGTATCCCTTTGCAACTTTTTATTTTTCGTGCTTTTTGTGAGTATATGCGGGTTGTAATGGTGTAGCTAGCGTATGTACATGCGATGTAGAGGTGAAACAAGCGTGTATACATAGGCAGTAGTTGTGCAGGGCGTGTACATATTCAAAAATATGGTTTTTTAGAAGAGTTGTCCTGTGATGGCTTTGGCAAAAATAGTAAGTAAGAAGGCTTGATGCGAGATATGCAGGTATGGTGCAATTTAGGGTTATAACATATGCACCGATGCATGTTGTTTACATAAGCACATCATTATGCTTCCAATGTTATATAAATTCTATTTACACACAAAATAGTATATTCATGGTAAATGATCTTTCAGGATGCATCCACATGACTTGTAGTACTCCATAATATACATTTTCCACTTCAATTTACCTTATTCTCAAAAATTTATTGTTGATTTTTCTCAAATGTAGGGAGAAAATATTATAATATCAAATGGCCAATTCTTCAAATTATATCCCATTCCATATTGCTCAAATTACATCACGTAGTTCTCCCTTTCCATCTCCAGTAAGTTCAGATTTTATTTATTTTATTATCTAATTGAATTTAATTTTTTATCCTTGTCAATCTGAATAAAAATGTGTCCAAATTTGCAGGATCCTGATTCAGAATTGAGTTAAGATGCATATAATATCCCCCCAATTCAAAAACGTTGGAAGCTCTTATCAAGACCAACATACCACAAGGAGTTGGTAGATGAAAATGGACAACTGTTTTATGCTTTCAATTATAACATGCCATCTTCCAGCGACAAGCTTGGGTCAGAGACGATAATAATTAATGTTGGATATAATGTGATTTTAACAAACCAATTGCATTGTGATTACTAATATTATCGATGTAATAATGTTCAATATGTTGGTTGTGGAGCTTGATTATCTTCTTGATTCAGAGGTCCTTTCTTTCAGCCTTGTTTATACCCCATGAAGTATTTACACCCTAGAAGTATGTACACTCTTCCACGCGGGGGAGTGTAGAGGGGGGGTACCCCCTCTGCGGGGTCTGGCGGCAAGCGGGCCCCTAGTGGGGGTTCGGGGGCGAAGCCCCCGAAGAAAAAATTGCCTTGTAAAAGTATATTGTAATTTGATTGTAAATCTGGACCGTTCATTATAAGGTCGCAGATCTAACAGTAGAGATTATGTTAGGGTTTTTTTCCCTAGAAGGCAACCCTCTTTTATGAGGGAAATGTATTGCGGCTATGGTTGATGGTGAATATTGTATTCTGAGAGAGGAGACTGTGAGAGAAAGAAGAGGAAGTTACAACGGGTTTTGCTGTAGGTTGTATCCCTTCATTTGCTATATAATAATAAAGCAAGGACCTGGCAATTTCTCTGGAGGACGTAGCCCACACTGGGTGAACCACGTAAATCTGTGTCTCTCTTATATTGTGTATCTTCTGTGTTTTGTTTCTGCATTTGTTTTATTTTATTTCTCCGCGGTCCTGTTTTTCTAACACAATATTTTTGAAATTATGATTTTGATGATGAGTGACCTACCTATCATCTTCCGTTGCACCCCCACTACAATGTAAAATTGAGAGAAGGCCACAATAAGAGAACAACTAGGAGAGGAATCATACCAATAATGGTTGAATCAACCACCTATTCAATTCCCACTATGTCTAGATTCACCAATTAGGAATGAATACAACAATTGTTGGACAACTGAGAGGGGGGGGGGGTGAATCAGTTGTTACCGTGCTTAAACAATTATACTTATTTTAAGCTCTTTGTAGAAATAGTTAATGACATTCACAATAGTGCAAGGAAGTAAGCAATATCATATTTAGCATCAATCACGCAAATGAGATACACAGAGACAAATATTTCCTAAGGAAACCCATAAAGGGTAAAAACCTCTTTTTCTTTATATGATAAGTAATATTTAAATTCTTTACATTATCATACATATGAGCTCCAACTCATTGTGAGGCTACAACCTCTGTTTTTCAAGATGCAACTTGCTGAGAGCACCAACTCTCTGTTTTCTCTAGCACCCACTAGAAGGAAGCACTAACTCCCTGGTTTATCTAGCACCAACTCCCTGGTTTCTCTAGCACCAACTAGAAGGAAGCTACAACTCCCTGTGTTCAAGCACCCACTTGAACCTTTGAGGACACCAGTCCTCCCTAACACCTCCCTTCCACCCTAGATTATGAATCTTTGTTACTAAAACTTATTACAGTGATATAATGTTCAATAATGGCTTACCAGTCTCATCATTGTTCACTGTTCTGCTACATTTCCCTACTCTGTCTACCTCACTGTCTTCCTGCACACATGCATTGTGCTTTCCATTCTTCTACCTTTTCTTCTCTGTGCGCCATGTCCATTCAATGCACCTTTCCTCTTCTGTGAATTTCAGCTGCTGCACTCTAACTCCTTCTACACACATGAATCACTCCCCACAACAACAACTCTTATCTCTTCTTTGTTCCACATTATTATAGTCTCTGTGCTCCTTGTGCATGCAATATTCACCCTGCCTCTTCGTGCTCACTCCACGCCAACCTCCTCCACATTGGAGAGTTTTCTTCACTTCACTCTTCCACAACTATCCAATCTCTTGTGCGCTACGTTCTCTCTCTGTTTTGCATCTTCTGCTCATTGTGAGTCCTTTGCCTGATCATCATGGTAACTCTTTAGCTTATCTGGTGGTTTCACCCATGCATCCATCATCACTGGGTGTTATTATGAGATTCCTTAGTTTCTCTGGTAGTTGAGGCTCTTCGTCTTCTCTGTCTTAGACGAGCTTATCCTTTATGTTTTCAACTACAGACTTCAATCCCCTTCCATCTGTCAATCGTCTGAATCAATAATCCTCAATCCACTGGAAGATGCCTTGAGACTCTTCATCTTCTTTGGCAATCACACTCATTCCTCTTCGAGTCCTCTGGCCGAGATCATCATTTGTTTTAGCTGTTACACTGAGAAGCGCAAAAGTAGCTCTGTGATCTTGTTCAACTTCACCAGCACCGTTGGATTGAATTCATAGAAACTTGCGTTTACTTTTCCATTTCTCACTTCGGCATTTCAGGATCCCCCTGGTAAAGATTTCATTACACTCCATGTCTCGATCCCCGAAAATCCGAAATGGAGCTTATCTGAACTAGCCCCTTCTTTCATCTTCCGTCGATGTGACCAATGGCTGCAACCACAGATTGATCCAAAATGTGTTTTGTATTTCGGCATTTTGTGATTTCGAAACTCCTATGGTAGAGTCTCTTGACTCTCCATGTCCCGATATCCAAAGCTCCGAAATGGAGTCGGATCAATGGTCCATACTCTAAGTGATTCGACGGTCCTGATCTCTTCGTGATTTCACATATCACGATTTCGGGGTTTGCAACTTCGGGACTCCTATGGTAGGAGTTCTTGACATCTCCATCTCTTAATTTATGAAACTCCGAAAGGGAGTTGGATCAACAGTCGACATAACCCCCTGAGATGGACGGTTTATGGGATTTCGACGTTTCACATTTCACGATTTTGGGACTCCTATGGTAGGGGTTCTTGACATCTCCATCTCCTAATTTCTAAAACTCCGAAGTGATGTAAACCTGCTGACGTCACACGTGGATTGACACATGTCGAATAACTTCCATGTGTCACTCTGATTCATGACTTACATGTGCCTGAAATGTTGAATCAGCTAATTGACACTTGTCATTTCTTGGTTGTGCCACGTGTTCTTAGCTGACGTGGTTTGCTGACATGTCTGTTTCAGGATTTCACATTTCGGTACTTCGGGACTCCTAATGTTGAGAGTCTCTGACTTCTCCATCTCCCGATTTATGAAACTCTGAAATGGATTTTACTTCGGGGTTTCACATTTCGCAAATTCGACATTCTTGTTGTTAAGTTTTCTTTGGCAATTCAAAGTCCTGGTATCCGAAACTTCGAAATGAAGTTTACTTCGGGGTTTCACATTTCATGAATTCGGTAGGTTAGGGAACCCCATTCCTTTGAATTCCCAATTAGCGAAATGATGATCTATGTCCATGTGTCCTACCTGTAAATGGACGGTCCTCCTTCTTTCGGGATTTTGTACGCTCGCTTCTCCTCGTACTTTAAAGAACATACAGGTTCTCCTTTATCCAATGATGGTCAGATCCCATGCTTGGATATAACGCCTGAGATCTTTCCTCCTCTTCAGCGCGCTCTTCTTGTCTACATTTAGATCTAATGGCCATCGGGAATTTAGGATGGGATCCAACGATCACTAATGCTTCTCCTCCCGAGCTTACACATCCTTCTTACTTGGGAGAATTTCTAAGTGTCAAGGGCCTCGACCTTTGATCTACCTGAGATCCTAAGTACACTATCTCTCTTGAGCTTTGGAAATGAGTTAACCTCATCTCTGGTGCACACCTACACACTGCGTTCGACTCTGCGCTAATTCCTCTTGAGCTTACTTTGTCCTTGTTTTTCCTTCGCTGCATACTCTGATCTTGCCATCAATGACAAGCACATACTTCCTGTAAAGCATGCCAACTATCCTCTGCACTATCTCTTCTGATATTATAGAGCTTGCTCTGCAACGTCTTCCCAAAATACGTCTGGTGCCCATTTGTTACATTCTTTCTGTACTCAAGCCATCATTGCTGCTATACTTTCCATAAATGACAAGCATATGTTGCCTGTAAAACATGCCAACAATCTCCCCCTTTGGCATTGATGGAAACAAAGGCACCCAGATTCTTTTCTCCCCCTTTGACATCAATGTCAAAGAGAACATGCTCCCCCTGAGCTGTTGCAGTATTTTTAGGAGGTATCAGATATTAAACCAATGCAAACTCCCCCTGACCGAATGGACTCTCTCATTTGAGGCCTGCAGAATATTTGTATCTAAACTAGAGTCTTCTCTTTATGATTCTTGGATCTGTTCATCTTCAGCTTCCACTGTATCCTCTGTGGAAAAATCAAAATTGCTCACCTCTCTTACTAGGAATCCTTCATCAACGTTTTCTTCTCATGAGTGGATGACTCCCCCTGTCACTGTTATCTCTCTGCTTCTGACTATTTTCCTCCTTTGTTTCTAAAAGGTTAGCTTTCCATGACAAGGTCTTTCCTCTTGTTATCTCTATAGGATGTCATGTAAATCATTTTGTAAAACAAAATGTTGTTGTTGAAGAGTCGTTCTCCTACTGACATACTGCATAATTGTAGCTCGTACTTTTCAAACAACCCTTGGATCTCCCCATTGATTCTCATTGATCTCTATTACTGCAATTTTCATTTTTCTTTCATGATGCTTACCATCCAAGGATTTTATGATCATATTCAATCACAAGAAAAAAACGCTACAACCACTCTCATACCTGCTTTTCTTTTTCACAGACAAAGGACCTATATCAGGTTTCTTAGG
>WSFP011411885.1:0-24436 GCA_009831015.1 Picea engelmannii | reverse complement strand
AAATGTTCCTTCAAATCCAATTAACGATTTTGAAAGAAACAATATCACTCAAAAATCGTTTCAATTTTAAGGATTCTAAAAATATATTAACTATGGAATCCATAATGTTGTTGTGATAAGCATATAAGGGAGGGATTCTCGTGGGAAATGGCCAAAACAAAAGTGAGTAAGAATCCTAAATTTCAAATTCTAACTCATGGCGGGGCTAACCAGGACTCCCAATCCTAATATAATACTTGTGGCATGAGCGCTAGAATACAAAGGGATTCTAAAAAAGGATGCACATGGAAGGTAGGCTCTAACACATGACTTACGATACTTCTAAACAACATAGAAGTTTTTGATTCACAAATTAGTGGGGTCGATCCTAAGGCTGAATGAATTAAGAAACAGATAATGAAAAAATGCATGGAGGGGAAAACCTAACCAATATGCCATTTTCAAGATCATTACCTATTAGAAAAGATCAACATGGAATAGAAAGGTACCAAATAAAATGTCTCCAAATTCCTTTATATAAGACCAAAAACACTTACCCAAAAGATAATGAGTCTAATATAGAAACATTTGATAAAGAAAAGTATGAAGGGATACAAAAATTGAACACAAGAAACCCTAAAAGTACAATATGCACAGAGGATTGCACATCCTTGTGGCTTATCCATAGAAGTGCTCCAGGTAGATCCCATTGTTAGGCATAGGCCAAGGGATTCTTTGGTAACCAATCAATAAAGATTCCACTTCAGGAGAAGGTCGAAGATCCATAATCATAGCTTCAAGGATGGCCTCATCTGACTGCAAATCAACATCCATGAAACTTGGGCTCGACAACTCACAAATACCATGGATTGAGGTATTATAAATAGCAAGATAAGACTCAAGAGGAAACACCATATTACTCAGGCCAATAAGAGGAATAAAGGGCTCCCATGCCCCCATCGGATAAAACACCTAATCAATTACCGATACATTATCTTGAGAAGGCGAACATAACTGTAAAGTATCCATGTTAGTAGAAATCAAACACTGAGGATAAGACACCACATAATTCACCTATGGTGGGGAAGAGTCTACTCGAACACTAGGAACACACAACAGGGAAACTTGAGGTGAAGTTGAACCAGGATGGTGACTATCAAAAGAAAGCTAATCAATATGGACAATTCTTCTATTGTGAGGGAAATGCATCACACGAAAGATCATAGACACCACAAAATTCATCACATACACATAATCATGCCCAAGAAGAACATTAAAGTCTACAAGTCCTGGCACCATTAATAGGTCAACTAGGATAGTATTCCCACCAAACGTGATATGAAATTGAGGAAGAATCCCCAGGAATTCACTAGGTATTCTATCGAAATCCAAAAACTCATTGGTAGATGACATAGTCTTGGGAGAACCCAAATATTTCCAAGTCGAGGATGATAAAACAATTGTATAGGATCCTTCATGTACAATAGTTCGATGAATTCATAATTCATTAATTCCAACATTATATAGAAGGGTGCAAAAGAAGGAAGGAAAGGCTCTACTAGATCATTCCAATCAAAGGAAACCATCCTAGGACTTGGAGGGGGAATACTCAAAGAGAGTGGAATCCCCCCTTGTTTAGAGGTTACTGAAATAGAAATTTTAAGGAGATGGGTGAAAGACACATCACTCCCCTAAAGAGGAGTGGGATCAAATGAATATTGCATCGGTGAGACTACTTCCTTAGACTTTTCACTCTCCAAGAGAAGAGTGGCATCGTTCAAAGAATGCATTAGCATGACCACTTCTTCAACCACTGGTTGAATAGGATGCGAGAAAACATGGTCAAGAAATGCATCACCCCCAAAAAAAAAGATTGGTGTCAACTGAATATTACATCGACATGACCACTTCCTCAACCACTGGTTGAATAGGATGCGATACAACATGGTCAAGAGATGTTGTTGGGCCCAAGATATGATC
Source organism: Picea engelmannii (assembly GCA_009831015.1). Taxonomy (NCBI): domain Eukaryota; kingdom Viridiplantae; phylum Streptophyta; class Pinopsida; order Pinales; family Pinaceae; genus Picea; species Picea engelmannii. The sequence continues at coordinate 22,477 of WSFP011411885.1, read as the reverse complement.
AATTTTATGACGGTTATTATATACTTTTGCCGCATGTACATATATTTTTTTCATATTTTAAAGGAGCTTTTTGAAGAATTTTATGATAAAATGGTATGATCGACATAAGGTACATGTGATTCATGTTTATGATTGTATTACGTATAATTCATCATGTTTTATGATTACCAAGATCTAATTCACTTTTTTCAGTGTTACAGGGAAAAAAAGCACCACGTTTCTACTTCCAGCACTTGATCTGGCACTCCTTCGAGTACTTGTTCCGACACTTGATCCGACACTCTATCCAGCATTGCGTATTGAAAAAAAACATAGGGAAACTTGGCAGTTATGGTATTGGTGGCCAATGATGGGAAAATCAATCACATGGGTTTTGTTCATGCTTACCCCATCCATCTACTGAGCTCCTGACAAATCAGTTTCACTTTCTCAATAGGGCGATTATTGGCTCATTCTATTTTATCAGTTAGGGCATCATTTATTGTAATTTGCAGAATTTAGAAGTGGTTCGACCCTCCTGTGGTTGACCACTTGGTCTGTAAACATTATAAATACCATTGAGGTGGTTCGATGATTGTTAAGTTTCATAATCATTAGAATTGTTAGAGTGGTAGAGAGAAAAACGATTTTACCCTGTTTTAAGTTTTTTTACATTGCCAGATCATGTCAGAACTGTGTTTTTGAGTTTTTATGGTGAATTTGACCTACTGATTTCATGGTGTTATTTTAGATAGTGATCACGACTTTCTGGGGGGGGCACCAATAGTATGGTAACTATCTTTGTGTTTGTTTATGCATTCCATAATTTAATTGTTCTCTTTATTTTATATACATGTACATTTTTATTGTGTTAACTAGTTTGTTGTAGTTTAATTGTTTTGATTCTCTTTTGCAGGTTAGAATGATGAGATGTGTTAGCATGTATTGATCTTGTAGATTAGGAATAGACTTTCAAGTCTCTATGTAAATGTGTTGAACCTGCACATAATATATATAGCTAAAAAATAATACACACATTAGCAGAGATAATTGGAGAAGGAAGAAGGAGAGAAAGAATAGAAGAATTCTCATTAGCCATTTTGAATAATGAATAATTTACACATGATATACTTTGTATAAATCAATGAGCTCGACTTGAGGTGAACCAAATCACCATACTGGTCTTATAGAGTGATATGGACACACATCAACAATTACGGGAGTGAACTACCACCTATTCTAGTCTCTCAGACAGTTACGGGAGTGAACTACAACCTAGTTGAGTTAACTAGTCAACTAGTCTTCAGTTAAATGACTAAACATAGAGTAGTGAGGTGTTAACTCAGGGAATCAAGGATAATGCACCACTTTGGTGATAATACCAAGGCAAGGTTGATGTAGCATGGTGATGATCCCAATGCAACATCTAAACTCAACTCAACTAGTCAAACTGAAGTGTCAAATGAAAGAGAAAATTCTCCCCAAAAATATAGGAGTTGGATAATGACTAATTATGACTAATAAAAAAATTAAAACTTTAGGAAAAAGAAATCCTATGTGTGTGTGAAGTAACTCCAACACCCCCCCTAAACATCACTATGGTGAAAATAAAGATTGGGTCCTGACAACGAGGCCTTGTTAGGTACCCAAGTACAAAATATACATTGAAAATAAAGTGAGGAAAGAGAGAAAACCTCATCCTCAAGGTACAATGTATGTAAAAAGAAGAACTACAATTGCTAGGCAATTGTGTCCTTCACTCCAAGACGACTTCGCAAAGAATGGAAATTCTGCTTAGTGAAGGTCTTGGTGAAGATGATTGTCATCTATTCCGCTAAAGGAAAGAACTGTAAGTCAATGATCACCTCATGGATTAAGTCCCAGATGTAGTGCATGTGGATCTCGATGTGCTTCATCCATTGCCTCTGAACTATATATTTGCAGAACTTAAGAGGGCTCTGGTTGTAACACCAGATGATGATCGACTGATGAAACTGAATGCCCAACTCAGTGAGAAAATGTTGTAGCCACATATCCTGAATGGTTATGTTAACTACCCCTCTGTAATCTACCTCAGTTGAATATAGAGAAATGGTAGCTTTCTTCTTGCTCGACCAACATATAGGCTTGGAACCAAGACTGAATGAGTAACTAGATGTGGACATGCGATCAATGCTATCGTTGACCCAGTCAGAATCAGTAAACCCAATGAGATCTAATGTAGAGTCTGTTGCATAATGAATCCCAAAGGTGATGGTTCCCTGTACGTATCGAAGGATACACTTTGTATATTTCCAATGTAGCTCATGCGACTCCTGCATGAACCTGGAAAGTACACCAACTGCATGTGAGAGGTTTTTTTTGGAGTGTGTGAGATACAAAAAGATCCCCACTAGCTGTTTGTATAGTGTGCTGTCAACCAGTGGAGTCTCCCCACCATCCTCAAGTTTGACTTCTGATAGGAAAGGAGTCGGAGAAGACTTGCAGTCTGTCATGTGAAATCTCTCAAGGACATCTCGTGCATACTTGGATTGAGATAGTTTGATGCTTGATGTATCCTGATTGATCTCAAGTCCAAGGAAGAAGTGTAGTGGACCCATGTCTGTCATAAAAAACATGTCATGAAGAATCCTCTTGACTACATCAATTGCTAAAGTCGAGCAACCGACGATCAACAAATCATCTACATACAGAACTAAAAGTAGAAGTGAATCAACCATCCTGAGCATGTAGACATTCAGATCTGATTTACAATGTACAAAGTTCTGTGACAACAGGTAGGAGTCCATTTTGGCATACCATGCCCTCAGAGCCTGCTTGAGGCCATAAAGTGACTTCTTTAGTCGATAGACCAAAGATGAGTCCTGCATAAATCCCCAAGGCTACTCCATGTAGATATCCTTAGAGAGATCACCATGAAGAAATGCATTCTTCAAGTCCATCTGATGGACTTCCCATCCCTTGGCTGCCGCAATGGCAAGGGCCAATTGAATGGAATCCATCTTTGCTACTGGAGCAAAGGTATCATCATAGTCAATGCCATGAACCTGCTGAAAGCCTTTAGCGACAATCCTGGCTTTGTATCTTCTGATCTATCCATTCGTTGCTCTCTTGGTCCTATAGACATATCTGCATATGAAAATTTTCCTCCCAAAAGGAAGGGCAACTAGATCCCAAGTCCAGTTCTCGAGGAGGGAGTTGTACTCCTCCTGCATGGAGGATTCCCAAAGGGCATTTCCAACAACCTCTCCATAAGACTGTGGATATAAAGACTAAACCAAGAAAATATGTCTGGATGGAAATGGTTCAGTGGAATTGAGTGCAATAGGAGGCTCCTCGAAATCAGATATTCCTCCTGGTATTGGCTAGATCACCAACGAGATCCCTTGCATCCTGAAGAGTAGTCTGTGCCAACTTGGGCCTCTGTTCTAACTCTGCAACTACATCTAGATTCTCTGGCTCTGCATCTGACTGTACTAACTTTGAATCTGAATCTAAATCCTCTGAGTCCTTTGAATCAGAACTCTCATCTGAACAAGAGTCAGCATGTGCATGCTCATCATCTTGAATAGGTGGAAGAGTAAAGTTTTCTGCATGCGACTACTAAGGTACATGCGAGACACTTTCCTTGAATTGGACACTACGCTCAATGATGAGTCGGTCTGAGGAAAGATCAATAAGCTAATATCCCTTCACTCTGTCAAGGTATCCAACAAAAATGCACTCAGTGCTATGAGGATCAAGTGCCTTCCTATTTTCAGAGGGAATCTGGGCCCATGCACAAGAGCCAAAAATGCGAAAGTGGGTCACTTCCGGTTTGAGGCCGCTCCAAGCCTCGTAGGGGGTCTTATCCTTGACAAATATATGGGGAGATTTGTTTTGGATGTATGTTACACAGTTAAGTTCTTCAGCCCATAGTCTCTATGGTAGTGACTTTGCATGCAACATGAAAGATTCCATCTCCTTTAGAGATCAGTTTTTCCACTCAGCAACTATGTTTTACTGTGGAGTGTAGGGAACTGTATGCTGCAACTGAATCCCTGCCTCATGGAAAATATTATGGATCTCATTATTTACATACTCTCCCCCATTATCAGTTTGGAGGAATTTGATCTTCTTTCCGAACTGTGTCTCAACCAAATCTTTGAAATATTTGAGGTGTTAAAAGACTTCTGATTTTTGCCTGAGAAAGTAGATCCAAGTAAAATGTGAGAAATCATCAACAAAAATGAGAGAAAAATTCTCTTTGTTGATGGATGGATGCAGAAAAGGACCCATAAGGTCACTATGGATCAAATCTAAAGTGCGGAAGCTCACTGAGACTTTCCTTTGTCGAATTTCTCTTGAGGGTGTTTCCCGAGAACACATCCCTCACATACTCCCTTAGAGAAATGGATGTCTCGTAGACCATCAACTAATATTTTATTTATAAGCTATTGCATGTATCTTAAATTCAAATCTCCAAACCTTTCGTGTCGTATCCTACTACTTTCATCAGCATGAGTAAGCAGTAAAGCAAAATCAGGTTCAATTAATTCAAAAAATGTATACAATCTAGACTGATGATTTAACTCACCGGTAGCAACCCTGGAGTTGGTTTGCATGTCGTATATGTCCATGGAATTTGGTGTGAATAAAACTTTCTTTCCAGTGCCAGAATTTTCCATCTGATACACAGAGAGAAGGTTGACAGAAAGCTTGGGAACATGTAGCACATTCTCGAAACTTCCATTGGTGAGTTCAATCCTTCCTTTGTCGGTGACTTCGACATAAGAGTTGTCCCCCATCAGAATAGGAGGACCTTTGCATGCATCCAATGAAGAATATACTACTTCTAAGGAAGCCATGTGATGTGATTCTCCTGAATCTATGATCCAAGCAATGGGAGAGGACTTGATGGCAATCAAGGAATGGCTAGAATTGCCTTTCTTGGAATTTAAATCTTTTGGCTTCTTATTCTTTGTGCCCTCAGGGATGCGATATCCAAGGTTGTTTTGCTAAATTATCTGAGATATTAGATCTATTTGTTATTTCATGCATGCGGATTCCAAATGGAATCCTTTGTTTCAGTATGTGCATTTCTCTCCTTTTCTTCCCTTTTCTCCTTTGGATCTAGAGGCATCGGTGAAGGGTTTTATGTACCCTTCCTTATTCCTATGTGAATTATATTTCCACTTATCTTTATCTTTATATTTATGATATTTGTGTCTGCCATCATGCACAGTGAGTGCATGCACCCTTGAGCCTTTGATTGTGCCCATGTTGATGAGCTTGGTTTTCTCTTGTGTCAGGGATTCAACAAAGTCCTCAAGAGAAGGCATCTTCCAGGTGGCTCTAGAGGCGAATCTGACAGTATGGAATGTAGGTATGAATACATAGAGTTTATTACCAAGCTTGGAGAGAATGGTGAGAACCATTTGTTCTCCTCCTTCGATTTATCAACCCCAAAAACTTTGAGTTGTGACAATAAATCCTTGAATTTTGTAAAGAAATCTTGGATATTCTCGAAGCTTTTTGGATCCAATGTGAGAAGATTCGCCTCCAAAATGTGTCCCCACATATCATCCTATTTTTCAAAGAGCCCTTCCAATATGGTCCAGGCTTCATTGGGAGTCTTATAGGAAGATATGTGAAAAAGGAGATCGGGAGAAATAAGACTGCAAATTGTTCTGAGTGCCTCATCCATGTGATTTAAGTACCAGGATTTTCTATGACTGATGTTGGTTCTGTATCTGTATTCATGGTTAATATATACAACCCTTTGGATCAGAGATGTATGGCTATTTTCTCCTTCCATGCAAAATAGTTGTAAGGTGTAAGAATGAATTCTTTTTGGAATTCCATTTTTCCGTTGTCTTCAATCTTTTGTACCTGCAAACAATTTTGGTGTAGATTTTTCTTGGCAGTATATCGGATCGGATACCATGTAAATGTGTTGAAACTGCACAAAATGGATTTACATAAACAATAATACACACATTTGTAGAGATAATTGGAGAAGGAAGAAGAAGGAGAGAAAGAATAGAATAATTCTCATTAACCATTTTGAATAATGAATAATTTACACATGATATACTCTGTATAACTCAATGAGTTCGACTTGAGGTGAACCAAGTCACCATAGTGGTGGTCTAGAGTGATATAGACACACACCAACAGTTATGGGAGTGAACTTCCACCTATTCTAGTCTCTCAAGCAGTTACGGGAGTGAACTACCACCTAGTTCAGTTAACTAGTTAACTAGTCTTCAGTTAATTGATTGAACACAGAGTAGTGAGGAGTTAACTCAGGGAATCAAGGCTAATGCACCACTTTGGTGATAATCCCAAGGCAAGGTATAATTAACATGGTGATGATCCCAATGTTTCATGGTGATGATCCCAATGCAACATCTAAACTCAACTCAACTAGTCAAGCTTAAGTGTCAATTGAAAGAGAATATTCTCTAGGTGGAATATTCTCCCCTAAAACATAGGAGACTAGATAATGACTAATTATGACTAATAAAAAAATAAAAACCTTAGGAAAAAGAAATCCTAGGTGTGTGTGAAGTAACTCCAACACTCTACACTAACCCTGTGTGCAATTAGATGTTAGATTATTCTTTGATTTATGATTTTATAATCAAGTTTAAAACAAAGTTTTAATTAGAATAGAACAAAGTTTTGATTTGGGTTTTCTTTGACAGGGATTTGGTGGATGGATAGAATTAATTCCAGTTTTTAATTATAGCTTGCTTATTTCAGTTTTATATAGATATTGTTTAATTAGTTGTTGGTTAATGTAGATTGTTAGTTTACTTTTCAATATCATAGTTTAATTTTTGTTTTTAATCATTTCCTTATTGTAGTTTGACTTGTTAGAATAGACATAGCAGAATTTTATTTATGTAATTTCCCTTCCTATAATTAAATTGCAATTATATTTCTTAGTTAATGGTTGAATTTAATTATGAAGTTTGCTTACATTGTATATAAGTACAATGCTGATCTCATTATGTTGTTGATGGTTTATATATGAATATACAGGGTATTTAACATTGTTTTGTCATGGCTAAATTCTCATTGGATTGTTTAATCCATACCTTTCACTGTGACATTGAGAGTAGTGTTGAGCTTATACAGTTGGTATTGTCCTTTGTTGTCAAGTGCCATCAAGATATCATCCGACACCAAATACATTCACACAACCACCAACATTATATTTGAGTTGTCATAGGTTAAAATATAGTTTTCCTGTTTTTATAGATTAAGAAATAGTTTTCTTGCTTTCATAGATTAAAAGAAATAGTTTTCCTTCTTTCATAGATATAGTTTCTTTCTTTCATAGATTAGAATGAAGTTTTATTGTTGTTGTAGGATATATAGACTTTTCTTTGAGAAATTACATAGTAGTTTTCTTATCATAGATTAAGCATTAGTTGGTAGTTCTTCTTGCTTTCAATACAATAGATTCCCTTTCATGCATTAGACATAGTTTGCATTGAGCATTTAGTCCACTTGCCTCTTAGGCCAGATAGTTGTTCAATGAGAAGTTTTAATTTGATTGTTTGCAACGGTTAGTTGCCTTTTATTACTTGTATATTTTCTTTAGTAGGTTAGATAGTTGTCTTTACTTACTTGTATATTGCTTTAGTAGGTTAGTTAGGTGTCTTTACTTACTTGTCTATTTCTTTAGTAGGTTAGTTATGTGTCTTTTCTTGCTTGATTATTTATTTTCTTTCATAGGATAGTTTCACATTGAATGTAGGTTGGAAAGTTAAAATAGTTTTCTTTTGTTAGTTGCTCATTATTATGCTTAGTAGTTTGCCTTTGCTTATTGTTGAACTAGTTTTCTTTGTATAGGGTTTTTTACTTTCTTTTCTTAGGACTATCCATTGATCCTTGGCCCAAAAGTACTTAGGTTACCAAGTTTCAATTTGCTTAGTAGGGTTTGTCCCTTAGATAGCTTTGTTTGAGTAGATTAGACTTAAATAGCTACCTTCCTTAGTTAGACTATACTCCTACCAGCCTTCTACCTTTGGCATATAATTTTATACAACTCTAAGTTTACTTACCCCGGGTTGACAATTTAATTAAGGGTTTTTAGTGTCTTTTTAGTGCATATAGAACACCCATAAGTTTTGGTGCCGTTGTTGGGGAGTTGTCTCAAGGTAAGAAGTAGTTAGGAATTAGATCATTTCTAGACCTTAGCATTAGTTTGGTGGCGGGGGAACTTTAAGACGAGAGGTAAGAACCTGCATATTTGCTATAGCAGGTTCCCCCAAACCCAATGGTATTTTTTCTTTCTGTTTTTATTTTTCATGAATAGACCTAGGAATGAAATGGTAGCTTTTTATTTTTGTTTTCTCTTTCTTTCATGAATAGACCTAGACATCCACAATGTAGATACATTAAATCAAAATCATACCTTTCAACCAAGGTTCCTTCCGATCTCTTTGGGGGAAGGAACGTTCCCCTTATAAAATCCACAGACCGATACTAAAAAATAGGAGCTAGCTCAACTCAAAGAGCTAAAATATAGTCTGTGAAGGGACTAACATAGGGAGCACTATAGAACAAGGAATTGAAGCATCAATCATATTAGGACAGGAGGTAAGACCACTCGAGTCTTCCAAAGAACCAAACAATAGAACCTTTTCTTTTACACCACTACTAGAGGACCCTAACTTTAAATATGTCATAGACCCTGAACATGTGAATCTTTTATTTGGTAGTTCATCCAATGTAGTTATCTCTCAAACTGACACAAAAAATTTGGCACCAATAGTCTCAACCGGCTCGAGTAGAGTCCCATATATCCAATCCGTAGGAAGACCTTTCCATCAAAGGGAAACCTTGTTTTTTTCAAAGGTAAAACCACCTAGGTACTCTCTTTTTGGAAAAAAATCCAATATGGATGATCAGGAGGACCATAAAAATGTAAGACACGGAGAGGAAGAAGAAACTGGAAACTAAACTGAAACTACCTTTGGATTTCTAACTTTGGATACCACTCCAAATGTCAACATGAAGAATATTCTTCTCTCAACACTGCCTACCTTTTATGGTAAGAACAGTGAATATCCAGACACCTTCCTATTTGAATTTGACATCTTCTGTAGGAGCTAAAACTACATACAAGATGCCCAAAAATTAAAACTCTTTCTTTCCACCCTCAAAGACTCTGCACTAAGATGGTTCATGGGGTTGGGAGAATATAGTATTAGGTCTTGGGAAGCCATTAAAGACATATTTATCAATAACTACCAAGACTACTGCAAGACCAAAGAGTCTCGTAATGACATCTTTAAAATCCAATAGTTAGAAGATGAGACCCTCGAAGATTATATGGAAATATTTGGTTATATCTCCCAGAAGTCAAAATACCATGACCTCCCAAAGGATGTAATTAGGGCTCTTTTCCTTAACAGAATTTCAGAAGAATATTTAGAGATGCTTAACCTAATGGTATCAGGTGACATCTCTCACAACCCATTTTCTGAAAAATGTGAAATGTATAAAAATTACTCAAGGAGTAGAGCCAAAATAGGGAAGAATGTTCGGGACCCTTACAATAGAAACATAAAACCAGTTAGGTCAGGTGATATTACGAGAGAAGAGATAGGGAAAATGTTAGAAAACTTTAAGATTGACATATTAAGAACAATAGGTTCCTAGTTGGATACCCTTAAACCAAAAAAGAAACAGGAGGAGGAGAATGCAACAATGAGAATATATTTCCCAAGATGCAAGAGGAAGCATTCCTCAAGGGACTGCCCATTAGATAACATTTTAGTTTGTGGCTTATGTACGTAAGACCATGTGATTGAAAAATGTCCATCATTGCTTGGTTTATTTGCCATATATAGGAGTGGAGATCCTAGGGAGTCTTCTTATGAACCTAGGAGGCCATGGCAGCCTAGGAATCAACCCACATACCTGGATCTACAGTCCCAAGTTCCACCCTATTATCAACAACAACAGTGGAACTCACCAGGTTGGAAAAATCGGTCTACTCAGTACCAAAATCATTGGATTCAAGGATGGAGGGGAGGACACAACCAAGGAAATATTCAAGCTCCACCTATCCATATGTCCAACCATCATTATCCTCAGTTCCCACCAAACACTCTGCAACTTTTTCCAGGTTTTGTTCCACCACCTTTACCTCCTATCCCACAACAACAACTGTTGCAATTTTAAAATGCAAGCTCCCTAAAACCAAAACTATTACCATCACAACCAGTGACGAATCCTAATAATAAGCCCCCTCAACCTCTTCACAATGTTGATATACATGCCTTCCCGACATATGTTATAACTCCTGTTCCATTACAGGATATTCAACTAAGATCAAGAAACGTGCTGGAGAGGAAGAGACCTTCAGTAGTCATCCATAAAGAATAAGAGGAAGAAGAAATAACCAAACAACCCACAGATGACACTAGGTGGGAAGATGTTATTATTCTGAAGAATCAAGAACTCGGGCTTCCCCAAAATGAACCTTTACAAATTATGAGGTCCCTCCTTATCTAGACCGATTGGTAATCGAGAAACCTACCACCCAACCAGAATTTGACATTTTGAATGAATTGAAATATATCTGTGTCAAGATTCCTCTTCTTCAAGCTATTGAAGACATTCCAATATACAGTAAGGTAGTCAAATAATTGTGTATCAAGAAGCCATGTAGGAAGCAAAAGTACCCCCCTACAGTACACTTGATAGGATGACTTTCTGAATACATATAAGAGCAGCCAAAACTAGCAAAATATGGGAATCCAAGAAACCCCGTAGTGACCATAACCATTAATGAGGTCTCCATTTGAAACACTCTCATAGACCTAGGGGTAACCATCAATGTTATGACTACTACTAACTTGGAAAAATTATAGTTACAACCTCTTCTTCGACCTACCCCAACCATTTTGGAATTAGAAGATAAGACTAGGGTTATACCTGAAGGAATTTCAGATGATGTCATGGTTACTTTAGCCTCATGGGATTTCCCCATAGATTTTCTTGTCATTCATTCAAATGATCCTGCCAAAGGCCATCCCATCATTTTGGGAATACCTTGGCTAGCCTCAACCAATGCATTTATTGGTTGTAGAGAAGGAGAAATGACCATCTCAAATGGTCTCTCTATCCAGAAGCTCACCATTTACCCTCCAACTCAACCTATTATGGAGAACCTATGGTGGCTTGAATGTCCATACAAAAATGAGGCCTAGGAAGAACCTGTATTTCCAAGTGACCATGCATGGGAACTTTAGGAGCACACAACAAAAAATGTGTTAAACCAGTTTATTTATGCTATCACATGTGTCGATTTCCACAGTCTTTTCCCTAATTTGAGTACATGTTTGGGGAAGAATTTCAAGAACAATTGGACCCATCCATTTTTTCTTCAACATCTTTTATTTTCAAAATAGATCAGTCTGCCATGTCTTATACTATGCCCTACGATATTAGTCCAGGGAAATTTTTACATATAAACTCTGGGCTAGATACATACCAACATAAACAATTAGTAGATATCCTTAAATAACAATCAAGATCATTTTCCTGGGAATACACTGAGATTAAAGGTATACACCCCAACACATGCATCCATCACATATATACCCAGGGGGGAGTAACACTTGTTAGGCAACCCCAGAGAAGGATGAAACCAACACTTAAATACATAGTCAAGGAGGAGATCCAAAACTTGTTAAATGTCAGATTTATCTATCCCATATCCAACAGTGAGTGGGTATCTCCACTTGTAGTGGTTCCAAAGAAAGTGACCTGGAAATTGAGAATTTGTGTTGATTTCCAGGAATTCAATAAAGCCACTATGAAAGACTACTTTCCTCTTCCTTTCACTGACCAAGTTCTAGATACCTTGTCTGGAAATAAGTATTTATCCTTTCTAGATGGGTACAATGGGTACAATCAGATTCATATATCACCTGAGGACCAAGACAATACTACCTTTACTTGCCCTTGGGGAACCTATGCCTATAGGGTCTTACCATTTAGATTGTGTAATGCTCCTGGCACTTTTCAATGAGCATTATTAGGGATATTTACCAATATTATTCACAATTGTTTGGAGGTATACATGGATGACTTCACAGTCTATGGAAACAATTAAAAGGAAGCCTTAGACAACTTAGAAAAAGTCATCATCAGATGCCAGGAAATGAACCTATCTCTAAGTCATGAAAAATGCAAAATGTTGTTAACTGAGGGAGTGGTTTTAGGACATCATGTTTCATCTGAAGGGATAAAAGTTGACCTTGCAAATATCGAGGTCATAGTCATACTTCCACCCCCCAAGACTTAGAAAGAGGTGAGAATATTTCTTGCACATGCTAGATATTATCGGTGGTTTATTGAAAGTTTTACAAAGATTACTGCATCTATGTTAGGATTACTAATAAAAGATGTTGATTTTGTTTGGACTGAGCCGTGTCAAATTTCCTTTGAAACCCTGAAATCTAAGCTGTCTGTGGCACCAGTTCTTAGAGGGCACAATTGGACCCTCCCATTTCATATATCCATTGATTCCTCCAACATCACAATAGGAGGGGTATTAGGGAAGAAAGAGGACCAACAGTCCTATGCCATTTATTTTGTAAGAAAGAACTTGTCCCTTACTGAGTTAAACTACACAGTCACCAAGAAAGAATTCTTGGCAGTTGTTCATGCTATTAAAAGGTTTCATCATTACATTACAGGTTATGAAGTATTTGTACATACCGATCATTCCACAATTAGATTCCTCATGAACAAACCTATAACTAATGGACGAGTGACTAGGTGGCTCTTGTTATTGCAAGAATTTAATATCACTATGCTTGACTGACCTAGAAAGGAAAATGTAGTAGCTGACTTTCTTTATTGAATAAAAAATGAGGAAGATGATATTCGTGTAGATGATAGTTTCCTAGACGAGCACCTCTTTTCCATTTCTGTCAATACCCCATGGTTTGCAGATATGGAAAACTATTTGGTCATTAGGAAGTTACCATCTCATTTGTCTCCTCATGAGAAGCGAAAACTTATTACACAAAGTGCTAATTACTCTTGGGTTGGTCATGATATTTTTCGCATAGGTCCTGATTTGAATTATTCATAGATGTGTCCGAGAGGACGAGGTACCTTATATACTACGAAGCTGTCATGATGGACCATGTGGTGGCCATTTTTCTAACAAACGTACATCATATAAGGTCCTACATTCAAGTTACTATTGGCCTAGCATTTTCTAAGATGCTGCCAAATATGTGAGAAGTTGTGATAGTTGCCAAAGGATAGGAAGACCTACATCAACTTACGAAATTCCTTTGCATGCCCAAGTTATGATAGAACCCTTCAAAAAATGGGCCCTCAACTTTGTAGGACCAATTTCACCCATGTCCCATAGGAAGAAATATATTTTGATTTGTACAGACTATGTCACGAAATGGGTAGAGGCAAAAGCCCTATTCAGGGCTACAGAGAAGTTTGTTGTCGAATTTATCTATGAAGACATCTTTACCCACTTCGGTGTCCCTCATGAAATTGTTACTGACCAAGGCACTCAATTCACTTCTAAGTTGATGAAAGAGATAAAAGAGAAATATGGCATTAGACATTGTAAATCTTCTCCATAACACCAGCAAGCCAATGGTCAGGTAGAATCTACAAACAAAGTTCTGGAAGCCATATTGACCAAGACTATTCAGTTACATCACTAGGATTGGGTTGATAGGCTCCCAGAGGATTTGTGGGAATATCAGACTACCTGGAGAAATACCATTGGGCATACCCCTTACGAGCTAGTGTATAGGAAAAAAGTACTTTTACCTATATAATTCCAAGTAAGGACCTTCCGTATTGCCGCAGAATTAGGATTGAACCTGGATGAGGCTCAGAAAGAAAAATCCCTACAATTTAATGAGTTGGATGAAATCAGGAAAGATGCCATCCAACAGACAATATTAGTCCAAAACTAGAGGAGCAAGTGGCATGACAAGTTTATTAAGAAGAAGCATTTCTAGCCTGGTGATTGGGCCCTGTTGTTTGATTCTCTATTCAAAAACTTCAAAGGCAAACTTACCACCTAGTGGTTGGGCCCCTACGAGGTAGAAACTGTATATGACAATGGAGTTGATCTACAGTAAGCTAGTCAAAAAATTGTGTATCAAGAAGCCAGGTAGGAATCAAAAGGACCCCCTTATAGTACACTTGATACGAGGACTTTCTGAATACATATCAGAGCAGCCAAAACTAGAAAAATATGGGAATCCAAGAAACCCCGTAGTGACCATAACCATTAATGAGGTCTCCATTGGAAACACTCTCATAGAAATAGGGGTAGCCATCAATGTTATGACTGCTATTGCCTTGGAACAATTACAGTTACAACCTCTTCTTCGACCTACCCCAACCATTTTGGAATTATCAGATAAGACTAGGGTTACACATGAACAAATTTTAGATTATGTCATGGTTACTTTATCCTCATGGGAGTACACCGTAGTTTTTCTTGTCATTCATTCAAAGGATCCTACCAAAGGCCATCCCATCATTTTGGGAAGACCTTGGCTAGCCACAACCAATGCATTTATTGGTTGTAGAGAAGGAGAAATGACCATCTCAAATGGTCTCTCTATCCAGAAGCTCAACATTTACCCTCCAACTCAACCTATTATGGATAACCTATGGTGTCTTGAATGTCCATACGATAATGAGGCTTGGGAAGAGCCCATATTACCAAGTGACCATGCATGGGCACTTCAAGAGAACACAACAGAAAATGTGCTAAGAAAAATTATTTCTGCTATCACATGTGTGGATTTTACACATTCTTTTCCCCAATTTGAGTACATGTTTGGGGAAGAATTTCAAGAACAATTGGACCCATCCATTTTGTCTTCAACATATTTTATTTTCGAAATAGATGAGTCTTCCATGTCTTATATTATGCCCTATGAGATTAGTCCAGAGAAATGTTTACATATAAACTCCAGGCCAGATACATAATAACATAAATAGTTAGTAGATATCCTTAATGAACAATCAAGACAATTTTACTGGGAATACACTGACATGAAAGGTATACACCTTGACACATGCATCTGTCACATATATACCTAGGGGGAAGTAAAACCTATTAGGCAACCCCAGAGAAGGATAAACCCAACACTTAAAGACATAGTCAAGGAGGAGATCCAAAAGTTTTTAAATGTCGGATTTATCTATCCCATCTCCAACAGTAAGTGGGTATCCCCGCTTGTAGTGGTTCCAAAGAAAGTGACTGGGAAATGGAGAATTTTTGTTGATTTATGGGAACTCAATAAAGCCACTCTGAAAGACTACTTTCCTCTTCCTTTCATTGACCAAGTTCTAGAAACCTTGTCCAGAAAGAAGTGTTTCTCCTTTATAGATGGGTACAACGGGTAAAATCAGATTCTTATAACACCCGAGGACCAGGACAAGACTACCTTTACTTGTCCTTGGGGCACCTATGTCTATAGGGTCTTACCATTCATCTTGTGTAATGCTCCTACCACTTTTCAATGCGCAATATTAGGGATATTTTCCGATCTTTTTCATGATTGTGAGGAGGTCTACATGGATGAATTCACTGTCTATGGAAGCACTTACCAGGAATCCATAGACAATTTAGAAAAATTCGTCATCAGATGTCACGAAATGAACCTATCTCTAAGTCATGAAAAATGAAAAATGTTTTTAACTGAGGGAGTGGTTCTAGGAAATCATGTTTCATCTAAAGGGATAAAAGTCGACCATGCAAAGATTGAGGTCATTGTCAGACTTCCACCCCCCAAGACTCAGAAATAGGTGAGAATATTTCTTGGACATGTTAGATATTACCAGTGGTTTATTGAAAATTTTACAAAGTTTGTTGCACCTATGTTTGGATTACTAATAAAAGATGTTGATTTTGTTTGGACTGAGCAGTGTCAAACTGCCTTTGAAACCTTGAAAGCTAAGCTGGTTGTGGCATCAGTTCTTAGAGGGCCCAATTGGACTCTCCCATTTCACATATCCATTGATGCCTCTGACACCACAATAGGAGGGGTATTAGGGTAGAAAGAGGACCAACAGTCCTATGCCATTTATTTTGTAAGCAATAACTTGTCCCCTTCCGAGTTAAACTACAAAGTCACCGAGAAAGAATTCTTGGCAGTTGTTCATGCTATTAACAAGTTTCATCATTACATTACTGGTTATGAAGTATTTGTACATATCGATCATTTCTTCATTAGATTCTTCATGAACAAACCTATAACTAATGGATAAGTGACTAGGTGGCTCTAGTTATTGCAAGAATTTAATATGACTGTGCTTGACCGACCTAGAAAGGATAATGTAGTAGCTGAATTTATTTCCTGAATAAAAAATGAGGATGATGATATCCATGTAGATGATAGTTTCCCAGATGAGCACCTCTTTTTACTTTCTGTCAATACCCCATGGTTTGCAAATATGGAAAACTATATGGCCACTAGGAAGTTACCATCTCATTTGTCACATCATGAAAAGTGGAAAATTATTACACAAAGTGATAATTACTCTTGGGTTGGTCATGATTGTTTTCACACAGGTCCTAATTTAATTATTCGTAGATGCGTCTGAGAGGACAAGGTACCTAATATACTACGAAGATGTCATGATGGACCATGTGGTGGCCATTTTTTTGACAAACGTACAACATATAAGGTGCTACATTCGGGTTACTATTGGCCTAGCATTTTCAAAGATGCTGCCAAATATGTGAGAAGTTGTGATAGTTGCCAAAGGATAGGAAGACCTATTTCAGTTGGCGAAATGCCTTTGCGTGCCCAAGTTATGATAGAAACCTTTGAAAAATGGGCCCTCGACTTTGTAGAACCAATTTCACCCATGTCCCATAAGAAGAACTATATTTTGGTTTGTATGGACTATGTCACGAAATGGGTAGAGGCAAAATCCCTATTCAGAGCTACAAAGAATTTAGTTGTCGAATTTATCTATGAAGAAATATTTACCCACTTCGGTGTCCCTCATGAAATTGTTACCGACCAAGGCATTCAATTCACTTCTAATCTGATGAAAGACCTAACAAAGAAATATGGCATTAAACATTGTAAATCTTCTTCATACCACCTGGAAGCCAATGGTCAGTTAGAATCTACAAACAAATTTCTGGAAGCCATATTGACCAATACTATTCAGTTACATCACCAAGAATGGGTTGATAGGATCCCCCTTATGAGCTAGTGTACGGGAAACAAGTACTTTTACCTATAGAATTCCAAGTAAGGACCTTCTGTATTTCAGTAGAATTAGGATTGAACCTGGATGAGGATTAGAAGAAATGAGCCCTACAATTGAATGAGTTGGATGAAATAAGGAAATATGCCATCCAATGGAAAATATTAGTCCAAAACTAGAGGAGCAAGTGGCATGACAAGTTTATTAAGAGGAAGCACTTCCAGCTTGGTGATTGGGCCCTATTGTTTGATTCTCGATTCAAAGCCTTCAAAGGAAAACATACCACCTGGTGTTTGGGCCCTTACGAGGTAGACACTATATATGACAATGGAGTTGTAAAAATTAAAACAATTGACGATGGACAAGTCTCCTTTGTGGTAAATGGACACCGACTTAAGTTTTATCATAAGCCCATTTCGAGAGAGGATTTTCTATAGGTCATGTCAACTGACGAGCCATTGGCCCTAGTAGATGGGGAAGTCCCCCTTTGTTCTTGAAAGATTTTATGAATTTCCTACTGTACATATGTAAATAGTTTTTGAATTTTGTTAATAAAACAATTCCAGATATTTCTGTAAGTATTTATTCCACCAAGAGCACATAGTTTCAAGGATATTTCTTCAAAAAAAATTATACTTGAATTTTGTTTCTGTTAAAGCATCAAATGAATATTGACTTACTGTAGTTAGCCATATTTTTTGCAAACATTCATTTTCTTTTAAGGAATTCTAAAGCAGTTGCTCTAGAATCTCTTCACCACTGTATAAGGAAGTGATACTGTAACTATCAAGCCTAGAGGTCTCTCATACAGTTTTTCCAAGAAACCTGAGTAAGTGAGTCAAGTGTATTTATCAAAGTGTAACCAGGAGGTCTAATGAGTGGTTAGTCATGGAAACATCACAATAACTACAAAGGAAGAAAGTAGGTGGAACCTAGATATACCTTTTTGTTCTTTCTCAATGGTACCATCCACTACACACTAAATAGCTTGATTATATCATATGTTTAGATAGGCCATGTCCTCTTAAGTACCCATTACATCGGGAAAATCACGAAGTAATATAACATAAATTCATCCTCTAACATAAATACCATCCCAATTGAAAAAAAGGATAAATAAAAGGTTGTTTTCAGAGATGTTACCCCATCTTCTTGCATAAGCAATCTTATACTAAAATCTTAAAGGATGGAGGGCCAATCTCTGAGTGTTTAAGAGGCTAACCCACTGGAATACTAAACAGGTCTGTTGGCAATAGGTACCGGCCTGTGGTATGACTAGGTAAACCCACCAGAGTACTGAATAGGCTTGCTGGCAGTGGGACATTCTACCTAGCGAGGATGGCAATCTGAAAAAAAAAATAACAAATTTAAACTTGTCCTGATGTACGCCATTACTTGCAGACAAAGATGACATGAAGTATGTATGGCTAAGCTAAGGTTAATGAATTTCATACACTTGCCATTGGGAAATAACTCTAAGACTATCATGAAACTCTCTTACCTACCTCTTCTTATCTATATATAGGATCTCTTATTCTATAGGTGGGGCCATCTTCTAACTATCTCGTCAGACCAAGCTGTGAAATTTTATCTTTACGCTTGACATACTATAAATCTTCAGCTATTGGAGGATACTGACTAGCTTCCTATACTTTTGATTTTGAGGTGTCACAATACTTAGGTGTGGGGGAGGGGTTCATGAGCTGACAAATGATCATTTCCTAGAGAAGTAGATCTTTGCAAGAATTCTTTTGTATTATTTCTATGATATAGCTTATTACATTGATAGTCATGTTATTTTTGAAATGCTTAACTCATGTGTGTTATAAATTACTAAACACATACTTAACAAACCACTCTTTATCGGTTTATCTTTCATTACAAGCTACATATTGTAGGTTTGACAATACATTTTTATGCTTTCTATAACCTGTTCATCGTAGGTTTTTGACATTATATGTCATATGCAAGAAGATTGAGTGAGCATGGAGCATTCTAACTCTGCTCATTAACTACCAGATTGTCAACAACACTTCAAATTTGCAAGCTATCCATTATAATAAGTAAAAATGAACTTAACACAGAGGTACCGGATGAAGTACCATATGAGGTGTCGTATGAGATCTTGAATGAAGTACCATATGAATTACATACCAATAACTGTCCTATATTCCAGGTAACTGGAAATCAATTACATTCAATTGAATTGGTTGCAGGCATTGATTGTAGATGCTTCATATGTTTATGATCAAATGTTCAAGTCAAAAGACTTGGACATTGATCTAAACATGCATCATTACATTGCTCCAAAAATGAGGCTTTGAATTTCAAAATTCCCACACATGGAAGCTCGTGAACACATGTGGGTAACCTACTCCACTATAGATTCATTAAAAAATGTGTTGGGCAATCTATTATCTCATTTTCCCTTGCCATTTTCTCTCCCCTGCATTAAGAAATCATGCCCAACCTCTGCCAATTCGTCCCATGTTCAAAACACATTCGACCTGTACTCAATTCGTGCCACTGTTTGGCTTGATTATGCCCTTTCTTGGTTAATTTCACCTCTATCACAATGCCCGGGAGATACGAACCCTCCTCCTATGCAGACTTGTTTTCCATTCCCGAATTTGCACTGTGCAGAGAAGTGTTTTTGCATGCAGGCTGGGGGCCATTTTTGTCTAGCTTACAGGGCCACGATGTCAACCTCTCCATGCATTTTGCAGTTGGGTTCAATGGTAAGACAATAGATGTAGGGTCTCTTACATTTGAAGTTTCAAAAGAGTCCATTGTTGCTACCATAAAGCTCCAAGGAATGGGAGATAGATGGTTGAAAAACCACCAATTGTCGTGCTCAAGTTATAACAGGGTGTTTAAGCCCGAATTCGAGCGCATTTCAAGAGAAAAAGGGTATGCTAAAGAATGGATAAAGGAAGAATCGATTAACCCCCTCATCATCATCACAAGGTTAATTACATGTGAAGGTAGATACTCTACTTTCAAAGCTTGTCATTTTAGATTGCTGGCTCATTTTCAGTTCAACAAACCCTTGAACTTCCCCTTCTATTTTCTCAAAAGCTTGGAGAAGATGTCCTCTCACGTGAGGAAAAATGTGACTAACCCCCACAATCATCTCTTCCATCATGGCTTGATCAAACTCCTTGTTCTTTCCAAACTAGAGAAACAGGGGAAAAATTGGGATACCTTTATCTATCAATTTCCAAACCCTCACTTGACAGTTAATACTGACAAAAAGCCACTTAGCCTAAAAACTATCTCTCCATCCAAGCCTCACTCCCCAAGAACTCCAAACACCTTTGCACAAACCCTCTCTTTGTCGGAACAATACCAAAATCTTGTTGATATCCCTACTTATTCATTGGGTAAAAAGACCAAGAGCAAAGACCAAAAGAATCCTATTGTTAACCTCCCAATGCCTTCACTCTCTCTTGATCCTACACCTAAAAAGCTCCAATAAGTAATGCAACAAGACTTTCTCATCATTTCCACAAACAAGAGGGGAGACAATCAATTTGCTAAAGGACCTTTTCAGAAGAGTACCCGGAGCACAAGAACCAATCGTTATGCAAAACCTCCACCTACTTTGGATCCTATCCAGGTGTCCTTCAACCTTAAGAGCCCTCACAAGAAACCCAGGGAAGTTTTTGTGGATGGATTAGAGCCACTAAGGAAAACAAAATCAGGACCTACCTCACCTTAACGATCTTCCATCACTCCTACTTCACCCGTGCCCACTCTATATCCTAAAACTGATAGATTGTCCACATCCCTCAAAGGATCTAAGCCTTTCTTAGAGATCACCGATTTTGCCCCAACCATAGAGGAGCTACAAAAGGAAAACCATCATCTCTCCAACAATTGGAGAAAAGGAAGACAATAGATACACACCTTCATCATGACAATGTAGTCCTTCAAGCAAAGGTTAACTCTCTTCAACGATTGGTCAATGAGATGACCAAATCTAACCGCAGCCTTAGAGCACAGCTGAAGCAACACAAGAGGCACAAGCCTAAGTCTTCACAACAAGAAGGAGAGGCTTCCAAAGTTGATCCTCCACAATAAGCCTAGTTCTGAGGGGTAAATTATTTTTGTTTGCAGTGGGACCTGCAAAATCATAAGTGTGGGGGTAATGTTGGGCCCGAGATATGATCTCTTTTACGATGGTTATTCTACACTTTTGTCGAATGTACATATGTTTTTTTCATATTTTAAAGGATCTTTTTGAAGAATTTTATGATAAAATGGTATGATCAACATAAGGTATGTCTGATTCATGTTTAATGATTGTATTATGTATAATTCATCATGTTTAATGATTACCAAGATCTAATTCATGTTTTTTTGGTGTTACGGGGAAAACATGTACCACGTTTATGCTTCCGGCACTTGATTCGGCACTCCTTCCCGTACTTGTTCCGACACTTGATCTGACACTCTGTCCAGCACTGTGTATTGCATAAAAATGTAGGGTGACTTGGCAGTTATGGTATTGGCAGCCAGTGATGGGAAAATCGGGCATGTCAGTTTTGTTCATGTTTTTCCCTTCCAGCTGTTGAGCTCCTGACAGCTCAGTTTCAGTTGCTTAAGAGGGCGATTATTGGCTCGCTCTGTTTTATCAATCATGGCATAATTTATTGTAATTTGCCAAAATTAGAAGTGGTTCAACCCTCCTGTGGTCGACCACTTGGTTTGTAAACGTTATAAATACCACTGAGGTGGTCATATGATTGTTAAGTAGCATAAGCATTAGAATTGTCAGTGTGGTAGAGAGAAAAACGATTTTACTCTGTTTTAAGTTTTTTTACATTGCCAGATCATGCGAGAACTATGTTTTTGAGTTTTTATGGTGAATTCGACGTGCTAAGTTCATGATGTTCTTTTAGAGAATGACCATGACTTGCTGGGGGGCCCACCAGTAGTCTGGTAACTATCTTCATGTTTGTTTTTGCATTTCATAATTTAATTGTTCTCTTTATTTTCTGTACATGCATATTTTTATTATGTTAACTAGTTTGTTGTAGTTTAATTGTTTTGATTCTCTTTTGCAGGTTAGAATGATGAGATGTGTTAGCATGCATTGATCTTGTAAATTAAAAATAGACTTGCAAGTCTCTATACTAACCCTGTGTGCAATTATATGTTAGATTATTCTTTGATTTGTGATTTTATAGTCAAATTTAAAACAAAGTTTTAATTAGAATAAAACAGAGTTTTGATTTGGGTTTTCTTTGACAGGGAT
>ML860994.1:9352-24436 GCA_009831015.1 Picea engelmannii | reverse complement strand
TGGGAAAGAAAACTATTTCCAAGTGCATGGAACATATTTATGCTTAGTGAAAGGAGTTATGTGCAGGATAAGGACACTCGGGAAAATTCCTCCATGGGTCAAGGTGTCAAATCGCAAGGTAAAAAAGTGCTACAAGGCTTGTATTTAAGGAATGCTTTGAAGGTTTAGTTAATAGCCACATGAAGCCGACATTAGGCCAAAGACGGAAGGATGAGACATGCGATCAATTAAGTAAGACACGACAGGACTCCTTCGATGTGAAGTTTTATGATCCTAGAGAAGGTAATCTCGGTGGTTTTTCATGTTTAGAGAATCTGAAAAATAGTAAAAGATGACTCCTGAGTGTTCCTTTTTCATAATTAGTCTTGTCAGTTCGAAAAAGTGTTAAATATACAATGAATGGACGTCTCTTCAATACCATTTTAATGAGTGTGATTGAGACAAGATAACTCGGTTATCTTTTCAATTTTAAGGATTCTGAAAAGAGATTAACTATGGACTCACAACCTTTTTCTGATTTTAGTCTCCTTAGCTCAAAAAAGTATAAAATATAACTTAAGACAACTTTCCCAGCGAGATAGGTCTCCCGAGGCATACCTTTATCCTGGATAATCTATTGGTCAGAAAAAGGGTTAAACTTATGCCAAATAGATATTCCTTCTGGACCAATTAACGAGTGTGAAAGGAACAAGGTCACTCAAAAATCTTTTCATGTTTAGGGAGTCTGAAAAGAGCTTAACTATGGAATTTGAGGGGGTTCCTTTTTCGTAAGTAATCTCCAAGGCCTGAAAAGGAGATAAACAAAAACCAAGGAGAATGTCCCTTTTTCAAACATTTAGTCCCTTAGGCCCGAAAAAGGGTTAAACTTACACCTCAGAATACTCTCCTACCAAACTAAAGATCCTAGGGCATACCTTTATTCATAAATTAACCATCTGGACCGAGAAAGGGGTAAACTACCATCAGATGTATGTTCCTTCAAATTTTAAGTTGTCGAGCGTGAAGGGAAATAATATCACTCGACAATATTTTCAATTTTAGAGAGTTTAAAAAGGGCTTAAAGAAGACTCGAGAGGGGGTTCTTTTCTTAAGTAATCCAGATGAGACCAAAAGGAATAGATAAGATCTCATTAGATGTTTCTTTCAAAGTTTAAACGATCCTGAAAGACAATAAATTGTGCTCATGGGGAGTCCCTCGAGTAAGATCCAAAAAAAGGTGAAGAAGAAGTATGAGGCTTCAACACAAATTCATGGCACGACTAAACAAGACACATGTGCCTATGAAGTACTTTGGCATGGGCTCCAAATGCAAAATAATGTTCTAACTAGGATTCCCATGGAAGGAAGGCTCTACCACATAAAGTATGACACACTTATCAACAAGGAAAGTTAGTGTCACAATTTAGTGGGGTCGATCCTAAGGCCCAATGAACCAAGAAACGAGAAAATGAAAAAATTCAAGTAGGGAAAAACCTAACCTATGTGCTAGTTTTGAGGTCAATACCTGTCAAAATGGATCGATACGATGAATTAAATTCAAAGAAAAATGTCTCCAAGATCTTGCATATAAGACCAATAAAACACATCCAGAAGTTAATAAATCCAATAAAGATAAAAACTTCAGAAAATAATAGGTGCTATTGAATACAAAACTTGAAAAAAACAAACCTAGATTGTAAAATATGGTACAAGGCACTGGACAACCTTACCACTCATGTGTAGTACTGGTTCAGGTAGAACCCACTAAAAGGCTCTGACCAAGAGTCTCCTCAATAGTCAACCTAGAAAGTGTACCAAAAGGGAAGAAAACACAAACCATGGCGTATGTCTTTCCACGGTATAGAAACTGTAGTCATGGCTACAAGGATAGCTTCATCTGAAGGAAATTCAATATCTGAGAAATCACGTGAATGAGGAGGATCGACAATCCCAAAGGGAGAAGCAACCTGACCATATTCAATATGACGATGGAGGTTCTGGCCAGGACTGGAAGAGTCTATCAACGAATAATCACAAACACTAGGGTTTGAGGATCTACAAATAGTGAGATCAGACTCAAAAGGAAACTCATGGCCACTCAGACCAAGAGGGGGAAGCAAGGGCTCCCATTCCCCCATTGGATAAAAATACTGATCAATAGTCGAGACCATGTCTCGAGAAGGAAAACATGATTACACAGGTTCCTTCTTAGAACCAATTGAACATCGAGGATAAAACACCACATAATTAACCCGTGGTGGGGTAGAGTCTAAACGAACAATAGGAACATACAAAGGGGAAGCCTGAACTAAAGTCCAATTAGAATGTTGATTATCAAATTCCAATTGGTCAATAGTGACAATGCTTCCATTGTGAGGGAAATGCATCACCCAAAAGAGATTAGACACCACAACATCCATAACATATACATAATCATGCCCGAGAATCATATTGAAATCTAACAGGCCTTCCACCACTATAACATCGATAACGACAACATTCCCACCTAAAGAGATAGGAAGTTGAGGAAGAACCCCCAAATATTCACTAGGACGTCTTTCAAAAGCCAATATCTCATGCAAAGTAGACACAATCTCGGGAGAACCCAAATCTTTCCAAGCCGAGGAGGATAAAATATTTGCGGAGGCTCCTTCATCCACAATACATCGGTAGATGTTTTTTGAATTAACTTCAACCCTTCTTTGAAAAGGTGCAAAAGAAGGAAGTCAAGGCTCAACAAGGTCATTCCAATCAAAGGAAACCATCCTAGGAATTGGAGGGGTGTGCTTGAAGTGAACATAATGCCCCCTTGTTCTGAAATCACTGAACTTGAACTGATTAAAACATAGTCGGTAGACACATCACTCCCCAGAAGAAGAGTTGGATCAACTTAAGATTGCATCAGTGTGACCACCTTGGTAGACTTGACATTGTCCAAGATAAGAGTGGTATGATCCGAAGATTGCATCAGCATGTCCTCTTTGGTAGACTTGAAACTCTCTAAGAGAAGAGTAGGATCAACCACATATTGCATCGACACGACCACTTCCTCAACCACTAGTTGAATATGTTGTGAGAAAACATGGTCTAAAGGTGCATGACCCTCCAAAATAAGAGTGGGATCGATCAAATATTGGATCGACATGACCACTTCATCAACCAAAGGTTGAATAAACTATGAGGAAACCTCAGAAGACTCATAATCAAGAGATCTTCCAGACATGGACCACAATCTTCGTTCCTCTAGAATACCAAGGAACAAATGAGTAAATTGATCTCCCTTGCAAATATTACAAGGGAACTTAGGCTTGTGTCCTATCCATCTGGGTTTCTCCATAAAATCAATGCCCCCAACATGACTAGCAGTGGTTGGTTTTACATATCCAACATGACTTGGAGAGGTTGGTGATTGGTCGATAAAATGACTCGCAGAGGCTACAAACCTATCTCTAGTATGACCAGCAGTGACTAGAATTCCCCCCCCCAGCATAACTTGCAAAGGGTGGGTTCTTTCCCCCAACGTGACTTGTAGAGGGTGGGTTTTGGTATTCAACATGACTTGTAGAGGTTGACGACCTGTATCCAACATGACTCACAGAGGTTGGTGATTTATTCTTCCTATTCTTCCTCTTTCTATTTCATTTCGACTTTCAGTTACCAGTAGTTGGAATTTCACATGTGAAGGCACAAAGAGGAGGAGAATACTTTGCTGATGAAGGAACACAAACATGATTCCCATGACATAAAGCTCTTAATTGAGAAGCATCAAGAGAATTAGGGAAATTTGGAATGGTACACAACCAAACCGGTAATACCACATTCAACCCAGGAATGTACAAAGTGGCCATCAAAGGGACACCAATGTTTCCAAAGAAAGGAAAAGCATAAGAATCCCCTTCCGAAGGGGTTCCTTGGTTGGTATCATCAAGAACTTTTTCCATGAAGATATTATGCATAGGTTCTCCCCTTGCGGGATTGTTCAAGTCTGTAAAAGTATCACACACTGACTCGGGTGAACCAGTGTTATAAAAAATACGCCTCTAAGGAGGCGACTCCACGTTTCTAAGAGGAAGACATAAACATCCTCACAACTGGCAGAGTGGGAAGTCTACCACCATAGGTCAGAGACCAAAATAAATGACTGATTAACTCGCTATAGAAAACTAGGGAGCACAAAGCACACCACTAAGAAGAAAAGCATAAAAATATAGAAACCAAACAAATTTCCCTTCTAAATTCTTCCAACCCAGGGAGATGAAATCCTTATCATCCAAATCATTCAAAAAGGTAAAAAACTGGCCAGGAGAAGCAATTACCTAGACCTTCAACCGACGGTCCCTTCGAGTGTCACCTAGAGAGTACAAAGTTTGCCTCAGGTACTATGATACACCCCTCGCAATCACCTGTGTGTCAACCTATATAATGGAAACTAGTCCACCAACTTATAATCAACAACCAGAGGGGTATAGTCGATAGTTGGGAGAGTGTATGGGTAGGGTAACTAAGGTTGAAGTTCCTTGTGAGGCTTGAAATAAAACAGGTCCAAAATAACTCTTAGAGTAGCTTGGAAGGATCCAAGTGTCTCATAGTTATAACTCAAGTCAGGCCAGTAACACTACAGGATTCACCGGCAATACACAGTCTCCCAAACACTTTGTCGGGATCAAGAGTGGATATCTCTGTCATCGTCCTCCACGTGGCCACGTGTTTGACTCTTGTGTGATATGAGCTTCCTGGATTGAGTAATTACGAAGTGGATTTTACATACCTTAGAATAGACACCTAAGTTAATTTTTAGTTGTCCTGGAAGAGTTTATCTCTCCACACCTAATCCAAGGCCCAAACCTAAGCTATTGTTGAACCCTAGAAAAAGTGTTACTAATATATTTTAGATTAGTGTGTTCATTTTAGGGGATTTTCTTACTCAAGGAATTAAAGTGAAACTGATGTTATTTGATACTCTTGCAAAAATGAAACTTATAAGAACAACTGAAAATAAAAATTTACACTAATCCTTCAGATGAAAAAGAGTTTTAGAAAATAAAAATGCATGAACGATCCTTCAAACATAAAGATGTAATATTTCCTTCTTTCCATGCAAATTGCACAATGCAATTTTCGAGTGAAACAAAAGAGAAAATGAAAGGATTTTATTTATTACTTTTCTTTTGAAATTCTTTCAAGATGAGAAGAAAACACAACCCTGTGCTAATTGTTTTTATTTTTCAAATAACAATGCAAAGCAAATGCAAAGAAAGAAAGAGACCTAAAAAACTACGTTTTTTTTAATTTTATTTTCTTCCAATCAAAGCAAAACTAAAAAAATATGTTAAAAGATGCTAAAAATGATTGGAAACACAGAGATACAAGACGATTTATTTTTTTATTTAATAAACAATCTAAGCATGCAAATTGTCTCAAACCCAAACAACAAAAGCTTCTGGTACTGAAGAAGACCTGGGAACCACAAGTTTCCTGTAGGAAAAAGAAAATCTTTTGAAAACAAATCTTTAAAAAAATAGAGACGCTTGTTGTGCATGGACAGCCTTTATATGTACGTGAGCTATATATAATGCAGAATGCGTATGTACGTGAGATATATAGAGAATAGGGAGTGTAGACCTCTGTAAATTTTCAAAAAAAGAAAATTTTTGGGTAGACAACTTGGGAATGGGAAGCCAGTAAGAACCTAGACCCGACTCAAAACACTCAGAAAACTCAGAAAGAAACTAAAAATCAAATCAAACCAAGATCTCCCACTAAGACCCTAGAGAGACTCCCTAGTGGATTCGTTAATTCTGATATGGGGAAAATCCCCCTATATTGGCTTTAGATACAAGCAAAGCATTGACTTCCCTTAAAATACTGTTTTACCCTTAATATACCCCCAAACTATATAAATTGAATGGAAAGAGAGAGGAAAGAAGGTCAATGGGTGCACCTTTAGTCCTTGTAGCTAGTGTAGACATCTTTCGCCTTTGAAACTTCCTAGATTACGGGTCTCCTCCCAAAGATGACATGCAAAAACTTAGGAAAACAATGCTACAACACATACAATCTCTATGTATCACTTTCAATGTTCATATATAGACATAAATGCATAAATCAGTAAAATAATATAGACATAATGTTTTGGGAAAAGAATGAACTATTTTATTCAATACAAAGATCAAAAGGATTACAACCTTCATCTACAATCGCTCCACAAACCAGATTTGGGCTCATCTATCGTGGCTCCAAGTGAATCAATCACATGCTAGATTCTCAAAACAAACTCATCATTTGGGAAGGGTGAAAGGGTTGTATAAGGAGAAATGACTGGAGGGGAAGGCTAAGGCCAAAACTCATAATAGGATGCAAAACTTGGGCTAAGAAGGGGAAGGGATTTTGGCAGAGTTTTCTTATTCTCTTTCTTGCCTTGACAAATGACACCCCAAGACCTCTTTTTATATGATAAAAATATGGTTATTTGGTTTGGAGATAGGATAGAAGGAGTAAAATGGCTAGGAAACCATCGATAGCCCATAAACTCCACCAAATTCCTTGAAATTTTATATGTTTTGCAATTTTTGGAGGTAAACATGGGATAACTAGCATGCAACTCGCATATGTACGCAAACTAAATAGCATGCAACACACATGTGTATATATGATATTAGTGCAGCAGGGCACATACACTATCCAAAAAATATTTTTTTAAGAAGGAACATCAACAGTATTTCGACAAAGTGTGTAAGTGAAAATTCCAATGTCTTGTATGCATATGTAAGGAATTTTTGGACTATAACACTTTTCAAACTAAACAAATACTCAAATACCTTATAAAATTTGCCAAATTTAAGTATGAGAGGGTTGTCATGGTGCCATATTGGGTAGGCCAATCCCCAAGTCAAGGAAATTTTCCCAAGAATACCCTTTCTAAGTCATGTAATTTGTATGAGCTAGACGAGGGTATCTGGCATGGGGTTCTTGACATATCATGGGATCATATTGTCTCATTTATGGGTTCCTTTGGGGAGCGTGTGTTGCATCCCTTGTTTTCAATGCATGATTTTTCCAAACCCTTTTATTTTCCATTAATTCATTATGGTATGGAAATTGAGTGCTATGTGCAATGGAAAGTAAAGAGCACCACAATGCCACTTGAAATTAGGAACACTTTGAATTTCATATGCACTAGAAATTGAAAGACACCACAAATGCACTACCCCAACAAGTAAGCCATTTATTAATTATATATTTTCCTTTTAAAGGTCCCTAATTGTTTTTATGGAGAAGCATTTCATTTATCTCAAGACCTTAGGGAGATCATATAGAAGGATAATTCATATCTTTTAACTCTTTCCAGCTACAACACCTCTAGGCATTAATACCCTTATTTCCATGAAATGAGGTAAAAACCCTTCTTGGGGTCAATGAGCCCGAAAACCCAAAATATGAGGAAATATAGGGGATAGAGTGTGGAAAGTGGTAAGTACAAATAATAATGGTATGAATACTGTTCATTGAGACCTCAAGGTAGAAACCCTTTCTCTGAGTGTAACCCACTTACTAGGAAACCATGCCAACTACCAAGGTGAAATAAGGAAAATGGTATAATTTCCGATCGAACGTTTTCATAATCACTAAAGGACTCTTTGCAACATGCTCAAATAATTCAATTATTTAAGTGACACTTACCATGAGACCAACATTTTTACCTCATGAATCAAGACATGTTTTTCTCTAGAGACAAAACCGGTGTAGTGAATGTTTCTACGATGCTAATGATGAATGGTGATGTGTGGTGGAGAGGAAAAATTCACTCAACCTAATAAATGCCACCCCTCTTAAGAAATACATCGATGGTCTTTCTTGTCCAATATCATCTCATCCTTTTTGAATTCTTTGTTTTTCTTTTATGAAACACTATTTTTTCATTATGTTTTGAAGTACATTGTGATGTTGCATGTGTTCCTTAATATATATTATATATCAACTGGTATTAGAGATTCAATATTGGAAATATTTTTCTTGCGATTTCAAATAGGCCATCCATCGATTTCAGACAATTTTTTTGTGGCAGTGGGTTCTCAAAACTCAATGCTCTACTCAAAGCTTGAGAGTATGCCCTTATCAAGATTTCCAATTCCTTAATGTGCTATCCACATAGGGGATAAATATGCCCTAGTCACATCACACCTTTCTCATGGTTTTCCACAGCCTTAGTGCACCAATTTCACAGGGCCCTAGTGCGCCCTATTCCCAACATTGTAGTGCCTCATCTCCACTGCTTGACTGGTACTCTCTAAGATGTTTGCAGAGTGATTCACGTAGTATATGAAAATCATGCTGCCAAGAAGGGATCCATCCATAGAGGAATCCATGTCCAATATATCCACACCAGTTCAATAATTATCTTTCTGTCTACTTGAGTTACTATGTACGCAGCAACATCGAGCTCCTACACCCACATACTAGCTCGATATGCACTTCCAATTGCCCAAGTTTTTGGGCCAAATTAGTGGCGATATTTTGGATTCTTGGATCTGTAGTATTTCCACCTATTTCAAGACATGTCCCAAGAAGGATAAGGAAATTAAACTTCAGATCGCAAGCCTACAGTTGGAAGGCTTTGCGTAGACTTTGTGGGACACCCAAATGGAGAATTGTTCTTTGGTAGTCGACCTCGGTGAATGAGCATCTACAGCTCCTCTAAACATCATGTCATGTGATGTATTTTTATAGGCACTCAAAGAACACTTATATCCCCCAAGATATTTACAGAACCTCATGTCCAAATGGTTGCATCTCTACTAAATCACTAATAAATCCATACATAGCTACATCGATGTCTTCTGCAAGTTGCAAATCTAGCTACACATTACCTATATGGAAGAGGTATTAGTTTTTAAATTCAATTCTAGTTTGTTAATGTTTTTACATCATGAAGTAGATTTGTTTGAGAGATCTTCCTTGGAAAAGGCATTTCTTCAATCCTTGGTCATGGAGCATAAAGTGGCTCCTCAAATTCACTCTCGCAAAACCAGATCTGAGCCTTCTAATATTGGTCCTTCTAATATTACCCCTGCCTCAACATACACACGAGAAAATGTTGCCCATGTCTCACCCTCCCCACCTCTAAATGCACCTTGATGTACCTTACACAATACCACCTCACACACATATGTCAATTGTCGGGTGCTTCAGAATCTTAGCCCCAACAAAACTCTAGCTGTAGAGGTCACTCAATTAGATTCCCCCAAGCTTCCTGAAGTAGTTTCTCTAGAAAATCCTACAAAATTTGACCCATCTATGATCCTGATGACCACAAATGAACTTGAAATATCTTTTGTGCCCTTATTTACACATAACTATCATATTAAGAATGTTTTGGATACTCTTATCATAGACAATGAAACCCAAAAGAACCTCATGGCGGAGGACTTGGTACATCACCTCAACTTCCCACTACTCCGCACTTAGCCCCATATTAGCTCGGATGTGTACAAAAGGAAATCCTCTAAATCTGGCGGACTAGTGACACTTCAGGATGCACATCCTCTATTATTCAATTTAGTTGTTGATCTGAACATTAGTCACCTACCTAGATTGTTTCAGTTTCTTCACCGGC
The DNA here is from genome assembly GCA_009831015.1 of Picea engelmannii. Taxonomy (NCBI): domain Eukaryota; kingdom Viridiplantae; phylum Streptophyta; class Pinopsida; order Pinales; family Pinaceae; genus Picea; species Picea engelmannii. The sequence goes on along the minus strand of ML860994.1, from coordinate 14,844 downwards.
CTCTAGCTCAATTCAGGTATGCCTTGAGAACTCCCAGTAGTTAGGAATGATATGTTGTGCTTGGCGGTAGGACATCGTTGCAAAAAAAAAAAATAACTATTGAATAGGATGATTCATTAAAACTGGTGTTGGAAGTGAAAAACATCCCATAAACATTCTCTGTTGGAATTCATTTATGGTATTCTTACAGAGAATAATCAATCGAACATAGTAATTTTTCTTAAATATAGAGGGACAAAATCACAAAACTTGTTGTGCCACCTCTTTATCCTTTGTTTTTCATCTACAAATTATCACCGGTATTTGTCTTCTACAAAGGATAGTTTGTCCAGACGAGCCTCTTGTCAATATGCCACATGCCATCCTAGCATCAGGGTCTCAATGACTTCGATATATTGAAGCAATGGAGAATTTTATAGAAACAAAGTTGCAATTCATTTCCATCCCAACAAAGGTGATGATATTTTTAAGTTCACATGGAATACTAGTCTGTTAATAAGGATGGAAATCGATACATGATCAAAAATTGATCCAAAAAGGCCTAAAAATAAACTTTCTTGGAATTAGAAGAAACCAATGCCATCAAGTTGGGCTTATCGAGCCGATTCCGACCATATATATTTTTCTAAAAATGGACATCGTATGGAGAAGTTATCGCGATCTGATGATCAGGTCAAATAGGGAAAAAAGTCAAAGTCAAAGTCAACAGGTCAAAGTCAACACTAACGTCAGCAGTGCATCATGATGACATCAACATGACATGTGGAAACACCAGAGGATGACACTTGGTAATCATTTTTGGATCTTTTAGGGGTCATTTGGCCCAATACAAAAGTGACACATGGCACTGTACGTAGGTGGCAAGTGACACCTTCTAGACGGTCAACCAAATTTGGTGAATTCCTCCAAATCTGGTTAATCCACAAAATCTGGCGGAGATCCTCTAAATCTGGCAAAATATTTCTAAATCTGTCTAACTGGCACAAAGTTTGGCAACTGTCCCTAAATTTGGTGGATTCTGGCTTATTTAGCTCGGCACGAAGATCGAGAAAATATTTTCGACACGAAAATCGAGAAAAAAAAATGGGCACGAAAATAAAGAAAAATTCATTTTTTTGGCATGCAAATTGAGGTTGTATAGATATGACAGGGCGCATCATTGGGATTTGTGCCAAGGGGAGGCTCCGAGGGAGCAGTTTGAATTTATACTCAAAAGTTGCAGAATTTTGAGGGGAGTCCGAATATGGATTATGTTTCTGCATCCAAGCAACCGAATAGAAAAGTGCCTCCAAAGCCCGAACTGTCGATCCAAGCATAGTCGAATTTATACTCAAAAGTCTCATAATGTCTTGTTCCAGCCAATGGTGATGTTTGTTTTTATCCATAATTTGCAGATATGAAAGGTGGTTTCAAGAGATGTTATGTAAGAATTTCTTTTGTATTCTTAAAGCATTGAATATTAATAAGAATCCTTCCCCACTGAGACAAAGGCTCAGAGACGTAGGAAATCTTATGTCAAACTCCACTAACAATCTTGGTGTTATGGTTTGTTGTTTTTACTTCTTATATGGCTGAAACATTATTTCATTAAGCTTCTTCTCTTAATTCCTAAATGGTAAATCAAATCATGCATAAACTTAACCATGGTCTTTAAAAGATCATTTTTGGATCAATACAAGTCACATATGGAGGAGTTTGTGGGATTGACTATCCATGATACAGATTATTTTCAACACGAAATGAGAGTGGAGATATAATAAAAAAATGAACAGAGATATCTCGGATATCCAATATTATAATAGAAATGTATCAAATATGCAACCATAAACACATATATACATTAATACATAATTGTCTATTACTGAGAGAAAATGTACAAAGGCTATAAAATACAGATTGAAAGACGCATTAGAGTTGTGGCAGCTTATCTCTCAGAAGAGATGTGATGGCTACTCGCATCCGTGAGAAGATTATTTTACAATGAGGCTCCAAAGGCCTTTTTATCATACAAAAAATCCAAAACCCTAACCCCGTAAAATGAAAAGCCAATAGATTTGTGGACCCCGTTTTGGGTAGTTTGGTGTATCAACTTCCCGGGGGCGTAACTTTGGCATATGATCTATGTTTGGGGCGCACAATAGTTTGCTAGAAATCTATCTTCCAGGATATTCACTTTTGGGGATCAATCAAAGCCTTCGACTATCATTGAGAAACTCGATCCTGAAAAATATTCATTTAGGTCCTCAAAATGGCCCCGAAAGTTAAAAGCTACTAAAAATAGTAAATTACCAAAATTGCCAGAAAACTATTTTTAGCCAATTGAAAAAGGTCAGTGGCCATTGATATCCACCTGGATCAATCAAAGAGATGAAATAAACAAAACTCTATAACCAACATTCTCTTGCTTATCATCAGTTTCAAGTTTTTTGGGGATTTCAACCCCTTGCACCCTCTGAGATGCCATGTATTTTCAATAATTTTGGGTCTCTACATTAGAAATAGAAACAACATATAGCTTAGAATTTTATACACAATTTATCTTAGCTCCGTACTTAGGTATAAATTGTGATTCCAACAGCTCAAGCGCATGCAAAACAGAGGCAATATAAATATTGTACATCATTGTTCTTTCACCCTCCTCTGTGCGCTAATACAAATCTTGACTCCAGGACCATGACAAATATCCAACACCAGTATGTGTCATATATGATGGGAAAATAAGGGACAGACTCCAACTCAAGCCAAATGGGTGTATTCCCAACAATTACAACACAAATTTCCTCATTTGGTGATGGGAGTAGGGATGCTTCGAGATCTAAATAGGGAGGAATTGGGAGACTAGAAAGGGAGCACCCCTTCCTTCATCACTCAACATGAGAGCATTTATCAGGATGTCGATAATTTTTGTTGTAAACTTCCCTTACGAGTCTTGTTGAGCAGGGTGCTTCTTAATAAACAATTAGTAAGTTGGTTGTGTTAGTTAGTTAGATTGTAAAAATATCTCGATGGTCTAGTTGAGCAGGGCACTTCTTAATAAAGAGTTAGTATGTCAGTTTGTGTCAAACAATTGTGTTCTAAACAAATCTCTCCAGTCTTGCTGAGAAAAACACTTCAGAATAAAGCGACAACTTCCATTATAACAATAGAAATTATTGTAGAGGGAAAAAAATACCATCCTAATAAAGGGAGCCCCTCTCCTCCTGAATGAATAGATTGATGGTCTTTCTTTTCCAATCTCGTCTCATCTTGTTTGCATTATCTGTGTTCTTTTTTTGCAGTGTTATTTTTATGTTATGTTTGCAAGTACGTTGTATTATTGTGTGTGCTTTTTTATCTGTATTACAAATCAATTTTTTCTAAATGTATGTGTTTATAAATGAAAACTCTATTCATTCATTCTTTTGCAAAAATTTAGAGGGGATATTTTTGGAAGAGAGATTTACCAGCAAAGACTTCGAAGTGGGTGGATTTTTTTTTAAATCCAAATTCAAAAGGGATTAATGTAGGTCACATACAAATCTGTAAAGGAGAAATTTCAGGTGTATGATTTCATTCTATTGATCATCTTAATATTTCCCTTATTTGATTCAAGTAATTTTCAGTGCAATCCAAAACAAACAAAAAATGGTTTCATAGTTACTTTCGGTATTGGAAGCCCTAATTTTCTCACTTTTTTTCTTTATTTCCCTTTCTATATTGCACAAGGAGGATTTTTTTTAAGTAAAATATTTTTATAGGGTTTGTTTATTTATATATGGGGTTTTTCTTATTTGTTGCAATGGAACCACTCATTACATTAGATCCCAAATCAGCATGTCGCTATCATTTTTTTAATTCCTCCATGTTTAGTTGTACATAGTAAGAGCACTGGTGTATATTTTCATGTCAACAACACTTCTTAATTTAAATAATAAATAATTTAAAAAAACAACTTTTCACAATCACCTGTACACATTTTACATAGATAAGAAATGAGACACATTTTCTTATAAAGAGAACTATTGATTTTCAAATGGAAATAATACTATTTTTTATATGGAAACCACCATGTCTTAAATTTGTTCATAGGTCGAGAGTGTGTAAAATACAATACTTAGGTACCGATACTTCTATTAATTTATAGAGCACCGAATGAATACAACAATTTGTAAAATGTTTTCAATTTCTCAATGGAATTATTATCATATACCTATGTGTATACATATGGTTGACGTACCAGTGCATACGAACTTACTATACGCACCAATATCTTATTTTGTAAAACAATTACATAATTTTTATATTTAATAATTCCTAGATTTTATTTTTTTGGGGAGATATTGAAAATTCCATGGGATAAATGAGGGGAAAAGCAATACATGTTGGTAGGGATGTCCAAAAACATATAGAAGAATATGGTAAAATAAATGAACATAATTTCTTCGCAAGAGGAGCCATCCCAACAAGAATGTGCATCAGAGGTATGTAATCATTCATTTATTATTTTATTTACATCAAATTTATTTATCACATGAAATACTAATTTTCAATTGTTTTGTTGCAGAAAAGAAAAAAATAGAACCCATTTAGCACATAAGACGAGACAAGGAAGAATAAAATGGTTGATTGCAAACTTTGAGAGTATTTTTGTTTTCGTTGTTACTTAACATTTCATGTTTTTTTTTTATCTTTATATTTAAATAGTTAATTTAGACTTGTCCATGGATTTATTATAATAGGGGTTAACATAGAAAGAGGAGCCAACCCATGAATTGATAGACATTGGGTTAAGTATGGGTTGTGAGTGTATGTTGAAGTATGAATGTTTAGTTGGAAATTTTGTAAGTGGCTATGTTGTTTAACTTCCCTTGTTTTATAATTAATGAACCAACAAGAAACATTTGTATTAATTATATCAATTGTGCTTTTTCATGACATATTAAACTCATGGGAAACAAAGTATAAAATGAAACCAATAGAAGATATTTTGAGAGAAGGTATGAAGCATGTCTTAGAAAGAATGTGTACATTGCACTTTATGAAAGAATCGTTGCTAAGGTATGGTTTTTAATTCACACAAGAATGTGTATTCTACTATATATAAATGTAGATATACTTATTACACTTTATTTTTATGTTTGTAGATGGAAGATGAAGAGGCGGAGCATAAAAATAAATACAATCAAGAAAACATTGTGTTAAATAACCAAAGTACAATATTACCTAAAAATGATGAAAAAATGAGGTATGCGCACATCTCGAGTGATGACGATAGTTCAAGTGATGAATGAGAATCAATACAATTGAATGTTACTGCAAGTTGTATGTTTTGTAATATTTGTCTCTAAAAATCAAGGATTTTGTTTAATATACTTGACATATTGTCCCAATTGCATGAGGACATGTTACTAATAAGTGTAACAAGATCTTTATGTTGTCCCATTTTGTATGACAATGGGTCTCTTATTCATATATTATAAAATGTGTTTCTTTTTTTATTACATTGTCGAATG
>WSFP011411882.1:0-24437 GCA_009831015.1 Picea engelmannii | reverse complement strand
CACAATGTGCCAAATGCGCATCTGTGTACGCAAAAATCCACACACTTCTATGAATGATGCATTTATGGATCTTTTTGGCCCCTCAACCACTTATAGACCAATTCCCAACATGATTTGACCCTCATATCTAAGGGAAATCTGAATGGGAGGCTCGTCAAGGACTATACGATGCCCTAAAAGGACCCTTATTCACACCAAGAACCAATTACATTTTTCCTTCAAGAAATGATATAAATAAGAGCCATGGGTGCACTAAGAAACCGATATCTTCATTGTATTGTTATGCTGCTAAGATTTCTACCTTGAGAATCCTCTTTTCTCTTTGGAGCCTTCAAGCATCATTTCAATAGGCCATTCCACTCACCTCTTGAGGGAATAGACATTGTTGTTCTTCACCATTTTCCATTTTTCTTCCATTGTATGAAGAGATATCCATTAGGGAACTCAATATCCCTCCCAAGGAGGAAGAGGGGACTCATAAGTCCTCAGTTTTCTCTATGGGTTTTTCCTACTAATCTATTGATCCATTGGTGGCATTATGTTGGTCATTGGTTGATTTTTATGGTTCTAAGTTTCTCATGCTTTCTAAATTTAATTTCTTAGTTGTTTTAGTTTATTTCTTTATTTATAAATGTGTTTGGATTGTTTAACCCACTCAAAAACTTTTGTCTTGTCTAGCAGGCTCATCTAGACATGCAACTGTTGTTGTTTTCCTCACCCAAGTAACAAAACCAACACAAAAATATGTATAATACTTTTTTCAAAGATGAATCAGTAATAATACAAGCTCAAATTTTGCTCCATCTAATAAATTCAAGAAATTTAAAAGAATCTACATCATTATTGGGTATTCAAAAGTCAACAAAAGATACAAAGGTGAAACAGAGTGTCTTTAACAACATAACTAGTGCATTAAAATATTTTGGATAATCTCGAAAAAAAGATGTCAGTACTACATGTAGAGTGATACAAACATCAGTTGTTTCATTTAGCATTATAAAATATCATTTTACACAACACATTAGACAAGCGATGAGAACCTCAAGAAAAACATTGTACAAACATAGAATATTTTGATTGCAAATAGATGAAAATGATGAAATTTCTTGTTAGACAGTTATTTCTAGACAACCCTATAAAGAGAGACTTGCAGAAAATGTTAAAGAATCGGCCCGTAACTTTTGATTGACAGAATCTCGTGTTTCACCACATAAAAGGGATGTGTTTTGATGAAGAATAGCATGAAAACAATATGAAGAACATCCAAAACATATATTTCCATTGACACAAATAGAATTGTTCAATAAGTTCAAAGAAGAGCACAAAGAAGTTAAAATTTCCATCAATATATTTTTGCAACAAAAACCATGGTTTGTTAGACCCATCACTGTTCCTGAAACTTGTTGTTGTTATTATCATGTGGAATTTGATCTTTATTATGACATTTATCTTTATTTTGTTAAAACGTTATGGGCAAGCTCACCTCCTCCTTCCATGTTCTGTGCTTTTATATCTCAAATTCTATGTGAAAGAGAAGGTGATGAATTAATTTACCAAAAAAAATGTTTTGGTGGAAAGAAATTTGATCGTTGTGGAAATATGAGTTTTTTTAACTCAAATTATCCTATTGATATGAATGATCAATCATTGTCTAATATAATAGTCAATTGCAAGAGATATGAATATATCAATAGCACGACTCCACATTCTTTAAATGTTATTTCCAAAAGGATTGATTTGAAAGTAGATAAAATATGTGTGATAGATTTTCTTAATAAGTTTGAGGAAGAAATTTGTAAACACACCAAGCATTCACATAGATATCAATGGAAAGAACTACAATTTAAACAATCCTTTGAAGTGTTTCCACCAGGGACAATTTTGTTTGTAGTTGATTTTGCAGAGAATTACACATTAGATGCACACAAAAAGATACAGAGTTAATATTATCATTATGATCAAGTCACTATATTTGTCTAAGTTCTATATATAAATGCTCAACAGAGTGTTGAAAACATAGAAAGAACCAATGACAATCGACATGTTATTAAAGAATATCACTTTTATATAAGTGATGATCGACCACATGATACACATTATGTACAACATTTTTTTGATACATTTTAGGATTCATTGAAATAACATGGGATCGGATTCAATCAACATTGGATATGGTTAGATGGATGTGCAGGTCAGTTCAGATATTCACGATCATTCTATTGGTTGTGTTGTCTTCACAAGAAATCAAACATTACACATCGTTGGAATTTCTTTGAGAATGGCCATGGAAAAGGAGAGCATGATGGGGCATGTGTAAAATGATCACTTCAAAGGTATTAGATGAACCCTCATGCCAATATATTTGAATCCATTGATCAAGTTGTTGAATGGTGCAAACTGGTGCTAAGCCATGAAAATAATCCATCAAGAGATGTGTGTTGGTGTGTGCATATATATGTTGCACATGTACACAGGATATTTTTATTCACATGTTCAAATTTATATGATATTCAATCATGTTCTTGATAGATTTCAAGTTAACAAGTTATTGTCTTTAACATGTATATCGACATTTCATATTATGAATATTTAAATAAATTATTCTTGAACCGTGTGCAATATTTTTTGTATGTTGGAAACCAAGATGTAAATAGATCAATCCCATATGAGGCCAGTACAATACATGGGATGCGAAAAGTGCATACAATTAAAAAAAAACGCTATCAAAATGTGTTTGCATTTGATATAAGAAATGAATATTGTTTTGTTTAGTTTGCATAGAGGACACATAATCCACAGATATTTGCTAAAATAAAAAAATGTGGATTATTTTAAACCTTGGAGACATACCGAACTTAATATAAAAGATAAAATGTCACTTGCAATCTCAGAGGAGATGGAATCCAATGAAAGTATAGTGTCAATTGATGGCGATAGAGTTTCCGATCTCGCTAGAGAAGGCAATTTATGTTTCGATTGTTCAAATATATTTGTTAAATATTTAAACAACTTCTAGATGTACTTGTAAGTTGGATACATAAAATTTAACAAATATATATAGTATATGTACTTGTGGATATACATATATATAGTAGATGACTAATGGAACATGCATGTTTCCTAATCTAACGAGAACTACTTGTTGGAACATATCGAATTATCTGCATGAGATGTCTTTGACGTGGTTGCATCTGTAGACAACACTAAAAATGTGAAATATTATTTGATGCGATGCACAGAAGGAAAGATGAGGTTATTAGAATATTTTGATTATAACTATTTTCTATATGAAAGATGATCCATCGTATTGAAAGAATATTTTTTTCAAGAAACCCATCAAACCGATAGTCATGTTAACTTTCAAGACTATCAGTCGGATGTCATAAGTTGTCAATATAGTCATTTGGTATGTGCAACATGCATGAAGTTAATAGAGGTTCAATCAAGGGAAAAAAACATTAGAAAATGGAAAATGTCAAAATCCGATCATGGATGAATAATTGAAGATGGCATGTCATTACGATTTCTTTAAACAAGTGTCATACATTCTAGAATTTTTTATTTTGCATTGAAATTACACATATTTATGGATATGTAGGATTATGGAATCATCTTGATTAGTTTACTTTTGTGTTCCATTCAAATAAGGAACTATATTTTTGATGAATTATAACTTACCGATCTTTATTTACAATTTTCCTCATAAAACTAGATCTAAATTGGTCAATTCAAAATTATTAAATATTCAAGTCTCAATATGTCCTCTGGACCACTTAAGGGATGATATAACATGATCTAGATTTTATAGTCATGCCCCAAATTTGAACTTGTTTGGTTTTTAATACCATGTTCATTCAATTAAGGTGAGTTGTAATGAAATGTTTGTTATGTACTTCTTTATTAAACACAATTTCACAGATATAACTAGATCTCAATTATAATTTATGTTCAGGTCCCCATATGTCCTCCCAACTTCTTCATATTCAAGATATATTGGAGATTGAATCCAAGGCTTGGTTCACACACACTTTGATGTGATCAAAGATATTTCCCATGGTGATTTCTTCTTCTTCCCTGAGGGAAAATTTTACAATCGTAATGCTATTTAAATTTTCATATTCCATAATAATAGAGTTATACTCCACATTGTTAATGACAAAGTTAGTGAGCCATTTATGTATATTAAATTTAGGGAAACTTGTGAGACCATGAATGTTTATATGAGGGAGATCTTAGTTGGCTTCAAGTTGGCTTCAAATTCTTCTTTAGTAGAAATTTTACCACCCTATGTAATGGAAGTCCACTCCAATTATTTTATGAAATTAAATTTCATAAAGAATATTTTACTTCCTTTCTCCACAAACACTTCACACATTGCAATCAACTATTGTAATATATAAACCTTTATACCCCAACCTCCTTTTATCTATTTCAACCTATTATTTGAAGGAATATTCTCCTTCTCTTTTTTATGTTCATTCATGAAAGTGTGATTCCTAATAAATGTATGAAAGGAAATGAAAATGGATTTATGAAATTTTCTTGCTCTCCAAACACTAACATGAAATGAAATTCTCCATTTATGAAACTTCTTCTAACCAAAAAAACATAAAGAATGGACACTCTGTTTTTATAAGATAATTAAAATAAATTGATATAAGAATTTCCTCCTCAGACTATTGAAATTCAATATCCATATATACTTCCTGACTGGTTTGTATTATACAAAAAGCTTCAAATTGAACCTTGATGTCTATGTACAAATAAGGCACTCCAAACAAAAAATTATTTTCACCCTTGACCTTCTTAATTTATCACATAAATTAAATTCAAATTCTTCATACTCTATTGTTTTTGTATCATATAAATTATATATCCTTGAACTTCTCACAATGTTTTAAGACTATCCCAACTCATAGTTCTAATGTAAGTTTAATATCCATATATTGATTTGTATTAGGTACAAAAGGATTCAAGTTGGACCTTGATGTCTATGTACATATATGGAACCAAAATAAGTGGTTTTCACCCTTCCCCTGAACTTCTCAAAATGTTTTAAAAATAGTCCATCTCATTACATTCCAATGTAATGTTAATAATTTAAGTTTTTGTATCAATTTTTTTTTTAATTTATAATAAACTTGAAAATAATTTTGATTTTCAACTTTTAGATTTATGAAATTAGTATGTAAACTAAATTTCCATTATAAATTTTTAAATTATATTTTACATTTAGTTGTAATTTAAAATTTGTAAATATTATCAATGTACTTTAAACTTAAAACCTCTTTGAAAATTTTCATTTGTGTTATTAACACTTCATCTATTAAATATTCAACGAAATTTAATGATATTTAACTAAATAGTATCTATGTACTTTAAACATAAGATTTCTTTGAAATTTTTCACTTTTTAACATTTCATCTATTAAATATTCAATGAACTTCTGTTAAATATTCAACTAAATTTAATGATATTTAACTAAATAAATCATGTTCAAGTTTTTCAATTTTTATATGATTATGGTAATATATTTTTAATTTTGATTAAATTGAAATCTATCAATTTATTGTTTTTTCTTTAACGTTGATTCTAAGTTGATTAAAATGTGTTTATATAAATATTGTTATTTTCAATAATTTTTATATACTTCAAAATACTATATGAAAAAGTTATTAACATATCCAAATTTCCAAACCTACAAACTTTACAGAGTCCAATGTTTATGAAAATATTTTTTTTAAACACTAATGAGTAAAACTAAACAGAAAAACATAATAATCCATAAAATTAGATACGAAATAAATTTACTATTAAATAATAAATTTTGTTTCCACAAAAGATATAATTATGTAAAAACACAATAAGAACAAAATATAGCAAATTGGTAAATAGTCGATAAAACATATCTAAATATTTCTTGTTAAAATAAATCATTTTTAATTTCAACACTATCATAGAACATAAATTGTTCATTCACCAGCATAAACAATATAAACTATTTAGAAAAATCAAAGCATCATAAACAATATAAACTGTTTAGAAAAATCAAAGATCAAACAATAAATTGATATTTTGAGTTAAAAAAATATCATATATATATATAATATAATAAAATAAGCATAGTTGCAATAGTTACATAGCCAAATATATAGGTTCCAAAGACATTTTAGTCTAATAACAAAAATTGATCTAGGAAATTAACATTTCACTCCAAAATTCAACTCTGAGATCTCTTCATAGTAATAATAATAAAAAAAAAGCATTTCTAAAATTTAAAATTTTAACATTTTAAATAAAATATATAAAAATTTAAAATAAAATGTACACACACCTCTAAAATGATATTTATATAAATAAAACAAATTGTGCTTGAAGCAAAAATGACATACCAAAGGTGTTGAAGTTTCATCTTCAAACATTCATGCTCTTTTTCCACCACTAATGCAAACATCCTTGTACCAACAAGAAGAAAAATGAATAACACATACCAAGAATGTAAACATTATTGTAGCAATAAAAAGAAAAACCAATAACACATATTGGCATATACTTTATTAGAAAATATTTTAAATATATTTGACTTTATTAAATAAGAAATGAGAAAGAATAACTTACCCAAGCAGATCATCAAGAATAACATAACCATGTGAGTAAGAATAACATACCCAATGGGAGTTCCACATATCTAAGATTATTGCTCTCTTTCTATTATATTTTTTTGGCATTTTTTTAACCAAACTTACATCACGAAGTTCCCAAACTTCTAAGATATTTACGCTCTATATTAAGCCATTCTTTGCAAAAATCTTTAATTATTTGCTACTCATTTTATAACCAAATGCTCTTTCAAAATTGCCTACATGATCTAAACAAGGTAAGATCATATCTAACATATTTTTTAAGAGAAATTGTGTGCTTGGTTACCAATTTTAGTGTTCATAGTTAGATAATACCCTGAAAATGAATTCACTTGTGTATGTAGGAAGTTTACAAATCTCCATATTAAGTCGTTATTCCAGGAAAATATTTATCTCCTCTTTATGCAGTGGAATTGATGTTCTCGTATATAATGAAATTCTCTTTCAAATGAAAGTTCACAAACATCCATATTGATCCATTCTCCGAGGAAAATACTTATCAATGAAAGTTCACAAATCTCCATATTAATCCATTCTTCTAGGAAAATACTTATCTCCTCTTTCTGTTGTGGAACAGATGTTCTCATATAATTAAATGTTCTTTAAAAAATGCCTATACATCATGATCTAAAGATAAGTACTTGACCATATCTACAGGCATATTTTTAAATAGAAATATTGGTGTGAGATTTATAAGCAATTATTGTTCAAAGTTTATTAATACCACAATAATGAATTCAATTAGATGTACATGCAAAAAACACAAATCTAGACATATATTAAGTCATTCTTCAAAAACCATTAATATTTCCTCTTTCTACGTGGGATGTATTAATATTACATATAATACATTGAAATATGCTTGCATCATGATCTAAACATAAGTGAGATCATGTGTACATTGTTTATTTGTAAATCTAGAAATGTTGGTTTGTGGTTAGTAAACAATTAGTTAAGAGTTTGACAATACCCAAAGAAGGTATTCACTTCGGTGTATGCAGAAAACACAAATCTTCATACTACAACATTCTTGGACAAGAAAGGAATGAATTCAATCGAAGAAAATTTAGAATCTTCCCCCTTTATGATGTGGGATAGAGTCTGTTCTCAAATAATAAAATGCTCAAGTTAAAAATTGCTTGCATCATGATCTAAAGTTTAAACATAAACAAGATCATGAATAAGATCATGTAGGAATACTTTTAAATCTAGAATAGTTCTAGTTCACGCTCATGTTCCAAACTTAAATAAGATCATGTATTTAGCATATCTTTAAATCCAAGAAAATTTAGAATCATCGTGATCTAATGTTTAAACATAAATAAGATCATGTAAGCATATTTTTAAATCTAGAATAGTTCTAGTTCACGATCATGATCTAAACTTAAATAAGGTCATGTATCTAACATATTTTTAAATCCAAGTGAAAAATTAGAATCTTCCCTCTTTCTGATGTGGGATAGATTATGTTCTCATATAATCAAATGCTATATTTAAAAATTACCTGCATCATCATCTAAACATAAATAAGATTGAATGTATCTAGCATATTTTTAAATCTAAAAAAGTTAGTTCATGCTCATAAACTAAACTTAATTAAAAGTGTATCTAGCATATTTTTAAATCTAGAAAATCTAGTTCATGCTTGGTAAGAAACTAGTGAAGAGTTTGACAATATACCTAAAGAAATAAGGGGAGGTTGAACCTTCCCGATTCTTTCCCTTCAAACATATACCATTTTAGAAGATTATAAACTTACATAGGAGTTATATATTTCAAAATGATTGATCAAAGTGTTGAAAAGTTATATAGACATTGGTTGAGTAACACTTCTATGAATAGAAAATGCTTAACTAAAAAGTTGATCAAACAAAACTTCATTTTTTCTACAAGTACATATTTCAACTACCGAGCAAAGTCTCAAAAAGTTGTAAGATGTGCAAGCAACAATAGTAACAAAAATACAAGATAGTACATGTATTTGTGTCTAGAAGTCGTAGTTATATATATTAGATAAACAATTCACGTGGAGGAATAGGTATATATATCCTATTTTTATTTTTCAACTAAAGAATAACTAAAGAATATATTAAACTAAAGCATCACAAAATTGTAGATTGATGTGAAATATCAACAATACTAACCTGATCTAGTAAATGTGTTTTTGTCTAAATCTTAATTACATATTCTAAACCATTGTTGTAAAGGAAGGGGACTCGAAAAGTTATATTATGCACATGCATCATTTGAAAGGGAAAAAAATTAGAAGAGAAGTTCTGCATCACGTGCAATCTATAATGTAAGTAAAAATTTTGAAAAAAAATGAAAAAACAAACATGTTCAACAAAAATAAGCTTGAACACTTATATATTAAAATCCCAACATAAAAACAAATTAAAACTCACAAATGTGAAATGTACATAAATTTAAGCATCATCATGAATAGACACATCCTTCTCAGGTATGGATGCATTCTCCTCAATCCTAGTCTTATACATTCTCTTATCCACATTCTCTTCAAGCACAGTCTCATGCACTCTCTTCTCCATGTGTCCCTATAACACATTTAAAATTTGTGCATTTGAAAAATAAAATTAAATGATTTTAACACATTAGATCATAATTTTGAATTTTGAAACATGTAATACCTATAATGTTCCAATCTCAATATCATCAACCACACAAGAGGATGGCATTCCCATAGTCGTTTGAATCATGGTCTTACCCACCAGACCCTGAGATTCAATGAAATATATATTGTAAGACATTTTTATTTTAAATTAATTATTTAAATGACATTGCAATTTTCATATAACTAAATTTGTTTTCAACGTGCAATTATACACGTGAACTCCCACCCTATTCAAACTCTCCCAATGAGAATTGTGACAAGCATGTCCAAGTAGTGGGAGACGAAATGGGAATCTGTGAACAATGCAACTAAAAATTTTAGAGTTTAATGTGTTCACATTAATAGAAAAACATAATTTTCTTGTATATTGATTATTCAACAAGGTGTGAAGATTGGACAATTGAAGTGATTATATATGGATATTTTTAAACACATACCTAATTCAACCCATCCTAATTTAAACTCAATGAATCAAGTTCCCTATTTACTAGAGATTCATTTAACATGTGACCAAACTACAATTAATGAATATAAAAAATCAATTATTTATAAATTTACCATGATATATATTTAGATCTATAACTACAAGAAAAATATCATCAAATGCATGAAAATTTTACTAATTGTAAAACATACCAATCCATGGTTTGGTTCATCATTATGAATTAACTCCTTCCAACCATTGCGGATAATTTTTGCATACTACCGTATATATTCTATGGACATGGAATATATCTCCTCATCTATTTTATAAACAAAATTGGCTTGAGAATTGGATTCAACTCTTTGACGGTTCAAATCGACATAAACACCATAAAAAATTGATTCTAAATATTCTTTGATTGCATTCCTGGCCTCCTTGCAAGCATCCGATGTATCTCGCATCTATGAATGTGAGGAAAATTCCCTTGTTGGATGAGATATCAAAGATAGTGGAGGCCTCTACAATGATGCATTTCGATATGCCCCTCTCTGATCATATGTTCGTCATTTACCAGCCCCATAATAACTGGATGGTAGGATTGTATAATCAAGGTGCATACCCATGAAAACATATACATAAAAGAGTATAGAGAAGTAATGGGGAACCTCATCATTCAATGGAAACTTCCCATATGCTGCCAAAAACATTTATAAATATGTCCTGCTACATTGGGGTGCTTAAAATATTTCGCCTTCAACATCTTTCGCTTTGACCCCTCTTTGAAATTGAACATAGAAGTTGCATATTCTTTTGAAACTATACTAGTATCTACTTCCCATTTATTGGGGCCCATCACCTCTGAATTTCGTCTCCTCATCAAATCGATGAAACTATCATTCGTTGGCCTCATCTTTTGGTATTTATCCATAAAGTTCTACAATGAATGCAAAACAATATCCAAGCTTTGCTTACTCTCTTGAGGAAGATCCAAGAACCTCAAATCACTTTTAAACCCGCTTTTAACACCTGAGCATTGTTCGATGGTCATTGCTTCAACATATGCTTCCCAAGGAAGCTCATCACTAACATCTAAGGGATAGGCGGACGTACGTGTGTAATCTTCAGTTTCTTGATAACACCCCCTTAATCCACCTTCAACCTCTTCACCAACATTGAAATATTCATGATAACCACTCTCTCTTTCATTATGTTCTCTCACATTAAAATGATCCTCTACACAAAGACACATTTGAGACTAATTACAACATTTTAAAAAAACAAAAAACATAAAAATATATATAAAAAAACATAAATACACACAAAAATACAAAATAAAAAAGAAAAATACCAAAAATATTTTGTTGATGTGATGGATTCCCTACATTCTTCGGTGTTGGATTATTTATGTACAACCTATCTAAGAAAGTTGCATCCATAGCACTATTTTTAGCACTCTGTCTAGATGATCTATTCACTGATTCATTCGATAATCTCCTCATCTGAATATATTTCCTTTGGTCACTAGCTTCCCCTCCCAAGTTGTTATGCCTTACTGAGATAGGGGTCTCTGACATCCTCGGTGTCTCATTCGAAGAAGGGGTTCCTCTTCCTCCTTCACTTGATAGGCTTGAGTGTTTGCAAGGCATATTTGGAGACTCTTGTCTCGACATCTCGCCTCGATATATCCTTTAAAAATACAAAAATGTGAAAACATATGTTATAGAAACATAAAATGAAAATATAATATATAACAACTTGAAGGCATACACATTTATAACAACTTCAAAGAATCAAATGCATATATTGAAAAAAACTAACAACTATATTTGAGAATATGTACTCTGAAGTATGGGGTGGCCTAAACGAGATGCAAATGAAGTGAAAACCTTAATGTTTCCCTGACAAAAAGGAGCAGTAGGAAAAGCATAACCAAATGTATTTGACTATTTAATAACTAAGACAACTAGTCAAGGTTCTAAACCAATATGGTGATGCAATATGAAGGAAATCTAAAGGCTAGTACCTTATAGAATATCAATAAATACATCTTAACTTTCTTTCCTGAGATTTCATGGATATATGACCTTGAAAATTACTAAAAGAATTTTAATAAATGCATCTAATAAAATTGAAACAAGGAAAAATAACATAAAATTTCTTAAAGAGTTCAACACTGTCAAAGAGTAGCCTTAAAAGGATTTAGGAATTATTTTGCTCTTATATGCTTATTTGCACTGATATCATGTTCATGTTGATGATAAATGAGAACACCAATTCCATCCTTATGATGTGGTGGCTAATAGCAATGGATTGTATGAACTTGAGGAGGAATTACATATTTTTCAAAAAAATAAAGACCCTTGGTTTGGATGGGTGCATGTTGAATTTTTCATATGGTTTTATAAATTCATAGAAGATGATCCAATGAAGATTAGTAAGGAATCCATCTCTTCAAGGAATATATTTGTTTCATTTAATGCTACTTCTATTTCTCTCATTCCAAACTTGTATTTAATACAACATCATTGGAAGAGTACAAAGACATTTTTCTATATAATTTCATTTATAAAATAATAATCATGATTATAGCAAGGAGGGTTAAGAGATTGATATTTGGTTAGATATATAATGAATAATCTAGGTTCTTTTCAAGAAGACAAATACATGAATAAATTGACATAGCAGAGCAGTGATTTCATTCCACTAAAACAAAGAGGCTTCCAACAATGGTTGTCAAATTGAATCTATTTAAAGCCTATGACTGAGCTAATTGATTATATTTGAGGTTGATTTTTATCCATTTAGGTGTATGTGTTCATATTTTCAATTGGGTTCTGAGTTGAGTAACCTTTGATTCATTTTCAATGCTTATCAAGCTAATTGGTTATATTTGAGGTTGATATTGCTCCATTTAGATTTTACTAATGTCGGTGAATGATGAGAATAGTTCATGTCCCAGATGAAGCATTGATGTTCACAGAGTTAATCTCCGGATCCAATTTTAAATATTGACATATCTCCAGGTGTTTTGATGAGATTGGGGACATGGGTTTCTAAGATTAAAATCCCAATATGGTTATGTGTTGCTCCATTCATGCCCAGGTCATTATTGTTGAGATTTTGGTACCTTGGAGAGTGGTCCCCTTGTGGTTTTGGGTCTCTAACCACAAGAGGGATATTTTTGTACAATTGTGCCATGTACTTTATGTCTAATTTCACTTTGAATTAGGAGATTTAAGTGAAAAGTGAAATTTAGTCATTTTAGCCTAAAGTGACTAATTATTCACTAAGTGGGTGAATGAGGGGACATAAAGTGAACTTAGGGAACCTAACCCAAAGTGGGATTTGAGTTGAGATACTTTTGGAGAGATCTCAACCATATATTATGGATGGCTTGGGATGATCCTAGCCATCCAATTTTTAGGTTTCCTTACGGAGGTTCAAGAGGGGAGTAATGGGAAAATGGAGGCTCATTTACTTGTTTGTTCATCAAGAGAGTTGGGAGAGGAGAAAGAGGATGGGAATGGAATCATTGAGAGAGGGAATATTGTGAAACTCCTTCCATGGAGGTCTCATGGAGGCTTGGACCCTCATTATTTTTTGGTGTTGGTTATTTCTTGGAGGAGGGTGCACTCTAGGAGGAGGGTGCATACCTATCTAGTAGTAGGACGACTTGTGCTACTTCAGATCTATTTGCTTCATGGTGGAGGAGGAACATGATTGGTTTTTTATGTGCAAAGGATTCTTCATTGGGCCAAGGAGGAGGTAGGGCGCATCACTTCAGTGGATAGAGCAACAAGGAGGAAGGGTGCACTTTCCTAGGGACATTCCTTTTGGAACATGTTCTACAAGCTTGAAAGGAGCTTGCTATCTTACCAGGTTCTATTTTATTGTATTCCTCGTTGTACTCACTACTTGACATTTTCATTATATATACTTTCATTCCAAACTGGTTTTCCATGAGGGGGTTTTATCTAGGGTCATGTTGACCAAAAATACTTGTGTCCATTTTTATGCATGCTTAGATGTGTAGGTCAACGTTTTAGTGTTGTAAATATCTAAAGGAGTGTTACTTGTTTTGAGTTATATTGCATGTGATAACATTGGGTTACGAAAACACTTGCAAGGGAACCTCAAAGAACACTTAACCATAAAACTTATGAGGAGAAAGTTACTTGATTGTTTGTTGCGATAAACAAAAACAAAGGGCATTTTTGGAGAAAAACTTAAAGCCCAATTTCAGGTCAAGGACAAACCTATTTGGGAAGCCTCATAGGACCTCAATTTTCTTTAATTATGAAGAAGCATGGATCATTGGTAAAAATTCCAGCCAAACCTTCTCTTTAGTGTAGAATGTTGGACAACTCATCATTAAAATGAGATATTCGATCTCATTTATATGAATGATATCAAATAAAAATACTCAATAATTTCCTCAAGTCAATTATCAACTAATGCAATTGAGAATATCTTATTGTAATTGTCATGGGTTAATGAACTCTGTTATTTTCTGTGTAATTTGTTTCTAAGACTAAGATAAGCCAAATAGTATGCGGATGGTTTTATCCATCGAATCATATATTTGTATATCTGTATGAAGAAGGGGATATAAAGCCCAGTGTCAAAGAAAATAAAAAAGAGAGGATGATCAAATCTCAGTTGTGTAAAGCAACTTGGCAAGGATCTAGTTAGAGGTTAATGCATTGGATCCTCAATAAACATGTCTCTTAAGATCAACAAGACAAATTTATGGTTTCATGATATTCAACAATCAGATAATTTTTTCCATGATCAACTCCAGAAATTCTAATCACATGGATTGGATGTGTAATGGGTTGTGTGAGGAAGAATGCAATCTTGTATTTGCAAGATTTTTATGAAACTTGTGATGAAGTTTATTCTTAGATAGAAGAAAAGATTAGTCTTAAAAATTCCTTGTGGAGACAATGTAGAAGTATATTTTTGTTTTTCAAAATAATCACCATCCTTCATACCAACTTTTGTAGCAAGCAAATATGGATAATATCTTATTTGATCTCAGAGTCATTGGTCACAAGAAATCTACAAGGGTGGCCTAAAACCTGTAAGTAACAATTTATATCATATTCATGGTATAACAAAAGGCATATCTCAAGGTGTGGATCTCTTTATTATTTCTTTCTTTATTGAATACAAAGGGAAATCGGGCTTACATCCATTAAATTGGCATCATCGAATTCAGACCTATCCATGTACATGGACAAGGCCAAATTATTTCCCTATCCATGTACATCGACACGTCACAAGAAAATGAAAAATTTAATGAAAAGACCTAATATATTTAAGGATAAAAAATTACATGAATGAAATATTTATTTATACTTGCTATTAAAAAAATTAGTTATCAAAATTTCAAATTTTGTATCATTTTTCAAGAAATAAATTGTCATTTGATTAAATTTTTTAAAATAAACTTGTTTAAACATACTTTTTAACATTATCACGATTGAAAATAAGAATTAAATTTTCCATATCAATATCCAAATCAAAGTGTGTTTTGGAAAATCAATTCAACACTAAAATAATGTTATCAATGACTCTATTACTGGTTAATCTATTATCACAACAATTTTATCAAAAGGGTACGCAATTTATGGACAGGACTGAATTCGAGCCTTGTCCATGTACATAGACAAGCCCGAATTTAGGTCTATCTATGTACATGGACGAGCCAAATTTGGCCTTGTCCACGTACATGGATAGGGACGAATTCAATCCTATCCATGTACATGGAGAAGGCCATATTATAGGAGCATATGTTTAGATTTCCTACCAATACTAGATTTGAACATCATGTCTTGTAAACTCTATAACTATGATATTATGATGGATTATACAAATAAGTATTTAATTTATTCATTACAAAGGGGTACTCCTAGCAAATATAGTTAGTGTACTTCATCTTGATCCAATTGTTAGCATGACAAAGGGGTGACATTAGTAATGTAAATATGGTAGGTAGATATTTGTAATATCCTACTCTATTGAGCACACTTTTATTGACTTATTATTTGAGGACAGTTACGTATAAGTGATGTGATTATGTTATATTATGATTTTGTTTCACTTATGGATTATATATGACGATGATGATATATTTTAAATTATTGTTAATATGATCAATATATATTGACAGATGTTATTGACTAGTTGTCATGAGTGAGTAGGACACATGATTGGTTAGGGATGTTGATGGCATCGATGGACCCCCTTGGACTCCAGATTGAGTCAGGGAGTGGATTGTATTTACTGAGTATTTAATTTTATGCACGTGTGATGTATGATTGATTTTAGTATGATTTATGTATATGGAATTATTGACAGTGTTTTTGTCAGTGGATGCAGGTTTGACGATGCTTTCTAATATGACTCACATAAGGAGTAGAGGGGCCATGCATAGAAACCAAACATTGAGGGAGGCATGTGGCAGCATCCCTTTCACAACCTACTAGCACTCCCACTGTGGCCAGAAATGTAGGTTAATGATTGCCTAGTTTCAGTGGTCCACAATGTCATGAGGGTAGACTAAGACAGTCGCTCACGAAGAATTCTAAGGGGCATACAATAAGGTAGAGTCCTTATTCCTTGGAATCCCTTAGTCTCTCACAAGGTCGACCGAATGGATTTTTGACTCCAAAGGGTCGGACAAACTTCCAAAAAAAATCAAAGGAGAGTGATACCCTTGGAGCACAAAGGTGCGTCTTGAAGAGCACGTCGCGTAATTAAACTTGAGTCAATAAATCTAGGTGGCCTAGAAAAAATTGAAATGATTAGACCTTGTTGGATTAAATATTAGGTAAATGATAAAATTATTAATTGAAAAGCCTAACAAGATTCTAAGCTTAAGTTTAAGACTAAGCCTAAGTCTAAGTTTAATATTGGGGACTAATTAAAAATATTAAAATATTAAAAGAATTGAGGTAAATCAAGTTCTAGGAAAAAGTACGTAAAATCTAAAGATTTGATAAAATGCACCCGCGAGCATGAAATTAATAAAAAAAGAATTTTAATTGGAAATAAATAATAACTTGAGAGAATGCATGTACATAGAATATAATATCGAGTCAACCTACCACTAGTCTAACTAGAAGAAGACTCATAATCCAACTCTAACTAAGATCTAGTTAGGAAACACTCATTAATTGAGGGATTGAACTAAGAGACAACTAAGAGGAAAAATAGGAACACATTGGGGAATGGGAGGGAAAATAGATTTTCAATAAAATAAAAAGGAGAAATTACTTTTTCAACCTGGGGAAAGTGTGACATGTAGTGGGTGAATAATCCTTTAATTAAATTAATAAAAGTTAATTATTTGTGCATGAGGACAATTGTGAGTGAGGAATATTTCTATAAACAAAAATGATTTAGAAGGGAAATGGATCAGACCTTTGGAGCATTGTTATGCCGCCGAATTTTGAATTGATTGTGTTTTACTTGTGAGAGTTGGGACTCCAAGCTTGTGAAAAGAGTGGAAACTCTTCCTTGCGAGGCAAGCTTGGAAGCTATTGTGTTTTTCTTTTGTGCTTGGCCCCTTTTCATCTCGGGGGGATAAGGGGGGAGAAGAGTACCCCTAACATTAGTTGGGAGGTACTAGTGAAGTATATGTGATTAGAAAGCGAAAGTAAGGAAGGAGTGCAAGACTTTGAAGGGAATCTTCATTACACATCTTCCATTGGTCCTGGTATTTTTATATTCTGAATTATTTGTATTACGAGTGTATTAGTATAATAGATTGATAGGGTCATTGTGGAATAACTAGAAATACTAAATGATAATTGTTACAGTTGCTGCTAAAATGAATAATAGTTACAATGTTTATATTTTAAATTTTTGCTTCAATTTTGGACGTTTTCCGCAATCTAAAATTCAGTGGCTTGATCCTGATAGTAGAATTGAATTTATATTTGTGTATGGTCTATGTTCTAAATTTTGTATTTTATCGATATTTGAATTTTTTATGATCAAAGTTTTAGTTGAGATTATTAAGGGAATTTAATAGTGTGTTGTTAGATGGTAAACTAAGGATTTAAGTCTGAATTTGTATTCGTGAGTTCTTTGTTGAATTTCATTTAAATCCTAATCCAATTCATATGATGGGATCTTTTTCGAATTGCATTCTAGATCCTAAACTTTGTATCATATTTTCCTATTAAATCTTATGAAAATTCAATTCTGTTGTATGGTGGATTGCCATTGAATTTCATTAAATCCAAATTTATATCGTTTTTTTCTCTATCGAAATTGTTGATAAATCCAAAGTATTTTTAGTGTGGATGTCTATGTGATGTCTATGTGCATTTCGTAGTTTAAATCCAAAATTTTCAGGATAGTCGAAAGCCTGTTGAATGTTTCTGGAATTTAAACTTTTTAACCTGTAATCGTTAGTCCCTTTTCCTTGACAAGTCATGCATGTGACAATAGGCTAGAACCTAGTGTCATCCCTAAAAGCGCTATTTAGATCTCTGGGACTCCGACGCTCTGGAGGTTCTATCAACTTCAACACTCATATTCACCCGGAGTGTTACCAGTCGAATTTGGTCATAAGTGGAGTTGACCGGAAGATGTTGGTTAACCCTACCCCTCCACTTTGCTTCGTCAACAATTATGAACTTAATCGAATGACTAGTGGAGATTATCCTCACGCGAGAATCTACAATGGAAATTCACTCTAGAACTACGAGCTTATGGGTTGTATCTGCATTCATAACTTTAAACTGTATCACCCAGATCGAGGATCTAAGAGATTACACCTTCCTTGATCAACGAATGATGTCCACTCTGGAATTCATAACTCTCAAATTTTCTCACCTTTTTGTAACAACAAACCAATTCCTCTAGAGTTTATAATTATCGAACCTCTAAAGGACAAAGATTTAGATTTCTAATGGTCCTCGGTCGATCACTATATCTACGACTGTCCTTCACTCTAGGACTTCATAACTTCAGGATTTTCTTAATCATTAGTAGTTACGTCTCAAACCAGCTAGAGTGTCAAATCCAGAATTACTCAGAGATTTATGATTCTCTCATTTCCAACAACTGGCGGTCAAGATTTACTCTGGATTTCGGAAATCTGGGATTTCCTTAACATTTAGCATCACGACTCAAATTTGTTGGAGTGCCAAACTAATGATACTCTTGAGGATGAAGGCTCAGAGATCTATGACCCTTGCTTGATCACCAGATCCATGGATGTATGTTACTCCAAGACTTTAGAGCTTCAGTGTTTCTTAAATTTTAGACAGTTACAAACCAAATTCGTTGAATCATTGAACCCTTGAGGATCCAAAGGCTTGCAGTCTCTCACCGATCTATGGTGTAGTTTCACTCTGGATCTTCGCGATTTGAGGCTCTTTTAATACAAACAACTCATATATGTCGAAGTGATGAAGCCTAAAGGTCTCGGAGTTAACGAGTGCACTACTCTAGTTTGATCAAAAATTTGTAGGGATTTTGAGTCCTCACTATCAGATGTCATCCACTAATTCTTCGAAGGGATTTCACACTCTTGATTTCTTCACTTGAACCCTACACATACTTTTTCTCGTGAGATTTGTCATTTTGAAATAAATTCCAATGCTCACTTGCACTTCCCTCCTGAGATATGGACTTTAAAACACCACCTAAACACTTCATGTGCCTACTCTGTGTAATTTTTTCAATGCCTCTCATGTGCTTCATTTTTCAGAAGTTTAAGGCCTCTGCCCGCCTTGAGTGGTCTCTGTGCACACTGTTCGTTGTTTCTCCTAAGATTTGGGCCTTCAAGGATCTCGTCTATGCACTTCTGGAGTTGGCTCTGGGCATATTTTCATTGTGAAACCCATAAGAGAAACATTGGGTCTCTTACAGAATCTTAAATCATTCTCAGAACAGACTTTCACACGGTTGTAGAATTACTTCATCACAGTGTCTTTTTAGTTTAGAAAGTACATAGTAATATTACAGTTCCTCTAAGTGTTTTAAATATTTTCTCTTCTCTTCTTTTCTCTTTCAGATACATATATATATTATTCTAACTCATAGTACCTCCTTACTTGGTTGTACAATAGAGGACTGTTACAATACAAAATAATGATTGATGCTTGCAATTCATTGAGGGAAGAGATGTTTGTTAAATAATGTGTGATAATATATTTGTTTATATAGCACATGATAATTATATGAAAGATTTGGAAGAGGTGGCATATTATCTAGCTGATGTTTAACTATTTTTATTGTAAAATTTTAGGGAAGGAAAATTTGTCTAATATTTGAGGATTGAATGATTAAATTTGCATTATGATAAAGTACTTTATTGTTATTTAATATTGAGTCTAGATTTGAGTTTGAGTACTGAAATTAGATACTTCATTTTTCCTCAGAACAATTGCCAATATTGAGACCTTAAATGGTCGAAATCAATCGAATGAATCCTGGACTTGACCATTGATTATGTGTCTTGCAGGTCCTAACCTTGCAGGTAGATTGGATGGGTAAATATCCTGGATGGCTTGTGTTATGATTTAATATGTTAGTAGCAATGATGTTGTATAATGAAACTTGTCGAATGGGAGGTAATGAGAAATGAATTTGCAATATTGAAGTATGCTAATGTCAAGTAACATTTGTTCTTGATGTTTTCTTTAAAAAAAAATACCACTACTGTACCCACTTACTTGTATGTCGTAACAGAGGGGTTGTTACAATATTATTGTTTGGAAACACTAGAAAAAAATAATAAGATTACTAGGGGAAGTGTTGGCATTGAAATATCTATCCATCACAAGTTAATTATGTTTTTTTACCCCTGTCCATGTACATGGATAGGCCAAAACCACATATACATATTAATATTAATTAAAAGATAAGTTCGATTTAATTTATTATGGATAGGATATAATTCAACCATATACATGTACATGGACAGGCCCGAAATGTAATTAAACAAATTTAATAACGTGAATCTAACTATATTAAACAAAATTACATAAAATAGAAGCTAATTTTTTTAAATAAAATTTCAATTACGAGAATTTAATTATATTAAAAAAAATTACATAAAATAAAAGCTAATTTTATTAAACAAAATTACATAAAAATTTCTCATGAACAAGGGTTGATTTCTTCTTGGTCTATGTACATGGAAAATCCCAAAATAATACCTATCCATGTACATGAACAAGCCCGATTTTTCTTAAAAACAATTTAAATAAAACACATCTAAACATAATATGTTGGGTTTAGAATTACCTTAAGGAAATATAAAGCCTCTAGACTAGTGATGCCTCTACCTGGAGCCCTCGCCTCCAATAGCGACCAACGCCAACCAACCAACACCTGTAGTTGGAGCCCTCACCAGCCAATAAAGAGGTTCCAATTATAATAACTCATGCACATTTTGGTAGAAAAAGTCATCGATGAATTAATTGTGTCATCAATTAGTTTTAACACTCTATTATGAGAAGGAAAGGAAAACTACACACCACAATGTGTCATGGATAGAGCCAAAATAGCCCATGTCCATGTACATGGACATGGACGAATCAATATTATAACAATTTCATATTATAAAAATAAATTAAATTAATTGAAAATATTTTTATCTACTAATTATAAAATTTAGAAATTGTACTCCAAATTTTTATCTTAAAACATTCAAGGAAAAGCATAGAGGAATCCTCATATAATTGTTTAATTAAAGAAGCTCAATAAAGTGAGGTATTGAAGCCAACCATTTCCATCATTCAATAAAAACCACATATAATATAGACGTGGATGTTGGAGAAGATGTTAACCTTAGGAAAGTCACATATGGTGGAAAACTAAGTCCTGTCCATGTACATGGACTGGGCCGATTCGCACCTGTCCATGTACAAAAATGTAATTTTTATAAAAAAATAGAAATAAAAAACATATAACTAGAAAAAGTTTAGAATTGCCTTAAACAACAAAGCCTATGGACTGGTGAAGCCTCTAGGTGGATCCCTCTCCACCAACAACAACCAACGCCTCTAGTTGGATCCCTCACCAACCAACACCACCACCAACAACAATTGCCACCAACAACAATGACCTCCCCAAAGAAAACTGAACGCCACCAACAAACGAACGTAGAATCTCAATAGTTTCGAAAATGGTCAAATGTTTAAGTGGAAGGGGATATATAACAAAAGTTTTGGCTGAAAGAAAATTTTGTCCAAAACATATTTCGGCCGAAAGGTTTCACTGAATGAAAAAATCCATCTAGCAAATATTGTACATGATTGTCGAGGGAGACGTCAAGGTGTCATTCGATTTGACATCTAAACGTTCAGCCGAACAATGTTTAGGCTGAAAAAAACATGTCTTTAAGCTGAAAGAATAAGGAGTTCGGCCAAAAAAAGGCCGCTAGGAATTTTTGAGACCCGATTCTCACGTAAGTGTAACCCACCTTCATGATTTTACCCCTCTAGCAATTAGGTAATCTTATGCTTGATTAATTCTTATTTTCCATGATAAATTGCTATATTTTTGAGCACTTATTCTAGGTGTTGCTACAAAATAGTTATGTTTGTTATAAGATTGGTTTACTATAGTAATTTGGAATAGCCATACCAACTTATGCTTGTCTAGTGTCTAAAGGGATATTTTTGTACTCTATAAATTGATAATTGTCTATATATGTTGCAAGTTGTGTTTTGTCTAGTACAGGTACAAAAATTATCTTGTTATCCTTTATCCCTATCCTAGACCTAGACTTGACTAATAGGTGACCAAGATAAGGGGTAGTAGGTTTGGATAATTATTTCTATTTGATCCTTGGAGGTCACTAGGGAAGCCTCCCTTGTGGTGTACCTCTTCCATCACTAAAATGGGGGAACATTCCTCTTAGGTGACAATGGTAGGTTCTTCCATAGTTACACAAGTTTTGTGGATCTTGTGGAGGGATTTTCACAAGTACAAATACTGTGATTACATTTTGGCACCATTTCCAGGGAGGATTTAGTCATTCTCCTCATGAAATTTATTTAGTAAACTTGTCCCAAATCCCCTATCTCACAATTTTACTTATCGAATCCACTGAGGGAAGAATCCATCACTTACCATTGATGATCCAAAGGAGATCATCTCACAACTCCACTAATATATTTTGAGGTGTCATCCCATTATCTACCTTGTAACGACGTGCATTCTCTAGTGATGGAATAATGGCACCATGGGTACTTCATGAAATCTTTCCTTCTCTTGACATTAAAAATGTGTTGGGATACCCAAATCACTATTCTCTGGATTGGGGGTGTAACTGTATAAAATTTGATAGTAGTCCATCCTTGACTATTACTCATGTAGTGAATTTCTTAGGGTATGTTTCATAGATAAATGTGATGCATCAAGATGTGCTAAAAATATTGTTTTTATTATCTCTACAAACAATAAAAAAGGATTGGGTTAAGCATACTCTAAATCCAAAGAGCATATATTATCTTACAATCTTCATCGAAGAAATTCTGAAATATTAGGCCCCGAGAACACAAATGTGAAGTTATTCTCCATGATCTCACAGTGACCCTCCAAAGGGAAGGGTTATTTTCTGGCCTTGTTGAGGAAGATGAAGAATCCATTGAAGAAAAAGAAGTTGAAGAGGAGATCCATGAAGAGGGTTTCCAATCCTTGAAAGAGGAGAAAGAATCACCTCATGATTCCATTGAAGACAATGAATATTTTAATAAGGAATGAGAACCTGAAAGGGTGAATCATGAGGAAGATCACCAAATGCACGAAGTAGAACATGAGTTTCCTTGTGAATTTTATAAACAAGAAAACTTTGATGAAACACACCATGTTGAAGACATAATCCATGAAGAGGCTCCTCATGAAGATGAAACATCGATATTTTCTCCTTCATTTGATGAAATCATCCAAGATTCCATTCCTCCTACACATCAAAAAGAGAATGCGGTAAGCTATACTCCTTTCCAAGTTTTTGATGTTTTTTTATTTCATGATTTAGAAAGTGAAGAAGTGTTATAGGATCCCTTGGATGCATTAGACCCTTAATGTTATAATAAAATTGATGATGTGATTGAGAATATTGATGATTTTATATATGTTGGGAGATGTAAATGGGATGTTACTTGTTATGGTCTTATTGGATATCCCATTTATGACAATGAAGGTAATTTTAATAGTTTCATTTAGAAAAACCATGTGTGATCACTAAAGACTCAAATGTGTGGAAACATGAAGATGAAATGATTACATATTTATTCTAACAACCCAGGGATGACTTATTGCATCACTAATGATGATTTATATTCATATCCTAAAGGGTTTGATACATACTCTCTTGAGAACTTGGATTTATTCTACGAAGAATATTTTCAACCACCATTGTGCTCTAACTTTGATGAAGATGAGAACATGATTTTCCTACAGCAGGATTTTTCTGATGAGAGTTTCCATCCTTCTCCTTTTTCACCTTTCTATTTCACTATAGACATGGTTGGGAGTTTTTCTCATGATATTCACTTACCTATAATAAAAATTTGTTTTCAATTCATGGTTTGTTGCAAGGGTTTTCAATTTCACACACAAGGACAATAAGCCTTCGGTTGGGAGAAATATTTTTTCTCTAGGCCTAGTTTGATCCCGTATCTTTCACTCTCTTCTCCCATGGAAAACCTTAGATTTTTTTATGCAAGAGAATCACACCACCTCATCTCGTGCCAACTGATTATCA
>ML860993.1:9018-24437 GCA_009831015.1 Picea engelmannii | reverse complement strand
TCATTTTAGCAATTTGTTTTCGGTATATCGGGTTTTTGGCTAGTTCAACAAGGGGAATAGGGATTTTGATCTTATTGATTTCGTTCTCTAGATTAAAACTTCCAATGGTTTTGTCGGTTTCCATGGTTTGTGTCTCCAACCCTTTCTTTTCATATTTCCTTGGTTGAGGGGCCTTTGTTTCAGTAACAAGGGTGTCCAGTTTCTGCATGCTTAAGGGTGGCGTTTTTGTTGTCTTTGTTCTAATAGACTGTATGTCAACGATATTAGTCCCTTTAGTCTGTTTTTCAGTGATTTTTGAAACTGCTTGATCAGTTTCAACCCTTTGCAATATCTTTTTAACTCGAGCAGTTGTGGAAACCCGGTTTCTAGGTCTTAGGTTATACTTTTGGTGGAGCTCGGCCATTATACCATCCTCTTTTCCCTGATAGGTCGGATCTTCTGAAACACTTCTGTTATTGTTACTCTCAGTCCTATACTCTATAGTCAAAGAATTTTCATAAGCACGTCTTGTTATATAAGGTTGTAAGCAGTCTTCGCCAAGATTGTTCATATCCTCTTCTAACTCCTCGAAATCCTCCAAGTCTTGTCCTCCTATAAAGTTTTCTCTTTTAAAAGGGGTTTGGATTTTTTTTATATTCGTTATTAATTTTTTTTGGGTGGTTTTGAGGATTAGGGTTCTTCCTGAATTCCTTTCTAGGGTAATGTTCATTTTTAGCTTGATCAAGTTCCATTCTTGATATTTTGTTTGACAATTCTTTGATGATCCTAGCCATATCGTCCATTTTATCTTCTGAGGATCTCCCTGATCCAGAGGGTCCTCCTTGCTCCCTGTATCTCCTTATTTCTTTGTTTCCAGTCTCAAATTTGGCCTTTAGTTTCCCTGATGCCATCATGTTAGATTCGATTTCCAAGGCATCATCTTGCATCTTGGTGAGATCTAGTAATCTTCTCTCCCTTAATAATAGAGCGAAGTCGAGGTTAAAAGATCCAGCGAAAGTCACTTTCGTTGTAGGTTGTGAGGGTTTGACCTAGGTTGGGATCTTGTTGTACAATTTGTTGAATCGTTGGGTGAACTCAAGGACTGATTCGGAGTTTTTCTTTCGAATAGATCCAAATTCGGTTAGATAATAAAGATGGTTTTTCCGCTCACCCCACTGTCTAATAAAATCATTTTCAAGTTCATCATATGACGGTATAGATCCAGCCGCTAGGCCTCGAAACCAGGTTCTTACTTTCCCTTCAAAGGTTTGAACCAAGAGTCTGGAGTAAACATCTTCATGTTCCAATCCCAGAATGTCATTGAAATGATCGAAAAAATTTATGTGTTCAGCTGTCGTTAAATCTTCCTCTCCTGTGAACTTGGGGAGGTTTTTCATGTAATTTTTCGTTAAATCATGGAGAGGTACCAGTAGAACCAGAGGATCATATCTTGCAGCAACCTTTGCAAATATCCGAAGAGGCAGTGCTTGGCCACCTGCTCCTCCTCCTGCCCCACCTTCTCCAGGCGCGGCCATTGTGGCTTTAGTGGTAAAATTTTGGGGGTTATAGGGAAGGGTTTCAAAAAGTTGGTTATCGACAGGGATGAAACTTGAGAAAAAGGAGCTTGGGGAATGTGGACTGGTTCCTTCAAAATCACAGGGTGAAAATATAGGAGAATCAATAGAAGTCGAATCGAAATATATAGGATAATTGTTTGAGTTTTGAGAGGTGGGAAAACGAAATTCGAGAAGTGAGGGAGAATTAGTCGCAATAGGAAGTGAGACAGATCTTCATTTTCTATTGGTGTGGAAAACGAATGAGAAAGCTTCTGTCTTAAAAACGGGCAGAACCAAATCTGATTTTGGGGATGTAACTTTATCAGCGGAGTATTTCCCGTAAAGGGGTGGAATACTTGATTCACCGTGTTGATATTCAGAGTCAGACTATGTGAATTTAGGTTGATAATTTTTATTTGTCGATGAGACAATCTGCCAAAAGTGTCTTCTTGATTTTAGAATTTTTTCAGGGTCGGAAAAAGGCGAAATTTGTTTGTCGTCTGGGTTCTTCCTGGTGTTTTTTTGGTTAAGATCCAATTTAAACAATATGGAGTCACCAAGTGAAAGATAAAGGTATCCTTAGAAGTTTTCCAAACTTTGTTCACTACCAAAGAAGGAAAGTGTCAATGTCGTTCTTCCCAGGGAAAAAGCTTCGTTACTCCGTTCCCCGACAATGGCGCCAAAAAGATGTTGTTCCTGAGTTTATACTTTAAGGCTCTAAAGTATATTGTCAAGGCATATGAAAAGATAGAGAAAGTTGAGGAAATAAAAGATGATGATGTAAAAGATAAGGACTATAGTTGGTTTCTCAATTGTCTCTGTCGGAATTCCCAGTTTTCTTGAATGCTGATATCTCTCTCAATTGTTGCCCATGAACGTTCTAACTCAACCTGGTTATTTGTTGTTTGTAAAATGGTGTTAAATAAATTTAGAGCAATGCTAGTTTGATCCGAAAGACCAGGTTCGACGTTAGGCTGCCTTGAAACTGGTACTGTCATGAAGGATAAAAGGTAAGGGAGATATAATTCTGTGTTTTCTTTTTAGGCTTAGTTATCTCTAATTTACAATGTAAAGAGAACGATTTTAAAACATGAATTAATGAGATAGTTGAATCAAAGGTCGTTTCTTGTATCTAAGTTAAAATTTAAAGAAATGGAAACATGTATGATATGAGGAAAAACATAAAACTACTAACAAGGTGAGGCATCAATTTAAGAGGAATCTAACGTTGCAATAGGAGACTATGAAGAAAAAAAAATATTAATGAAGCATATAATGTTGTAATCCAAACATTTGCAGGTCTTGTATCTATTGATAACCGATACAGAGGAAAAACTGTAAATGATCTAAATAAAAAGAATAATTATTTCCATAGTAGAGGTTGTACTAAATTGTAGTCAAGCATTCGTTAATAAAATACATGAAAGAATGATGAAAAGACAAGGGAACACATAACTCAGACTTGACAAAATCTGGAATCTTCAATCTTCTTTTCTATTGATTCAGAGTTTCTTTTAGATGTCTTTGTCACAATGCCCTTTTTAGAGAAAGAAAAAATCCTTTGTTCCGCCTTCTTACCCTCTATTTATACAAGATCATCACTACTTGATGGTTAGCGATCTCCTACTTTTTAGGGGGAAAAGGAAAAATAGTTATAAAACTGCAACCTTAACCGTTGCATGATTAGCTTTTCGTTGGTCTATCATTTCAAAAGTACAAGATTTCGAATGATACTTCATTGTTTAGTTGAAGTCTCTCCCTCTTTTGAAGCTATACATTCAACACAATTCTCCAAAAAATGAACAAAAATTCTAGGTGGTGTCGGGAGATCTTTAGTTTCAAAGAAATAAAACTTTATTTGTACCTTTGGAAACTGGTCTTCAAAACCTTTATCATCAAACCTGATCGTTTGCAACTTTAAATTAGGTTGTACTAGCCATCTGTCTATCAGGTTGGTATCGATTTCGTTCAACTATGAAATTTTTCGCCTGAACCTCATGTAAGCTCTCTTTGTAGTCCAACTGTTGTTTCACAATGTTTATATTCCCTAGTAGTCCAGTGCAATCATTTCTTTCAATACCTAATTCTTGCTTATCCAAGGAATCAAAGATTCCCTCATAGTCATCTTTGATCTCTTTGGCTATCTTCTTGTTTTCGACTATGCTCGTTTCCCATGCCTTGAGCATGGTGTCTCCTCTTATTTGTTATGTGACATAAAGTTTTAGATCTTTGGGCATCTCCCTGTTTCCTGAACATGTGATTGCTTTCTGAAAGGTATTCCTTGCTTATTTATCCTCTTTTTCCAGTAAAATAATATTATCAAGGGATTTGCTTACCTCTTGAAAATAATGTTGGATGATCTCTATTTTGGAGATCAATTGTTGTTGTTCGGCTTCTATTTTTGTATGGGCTTCTAACGAGAGGGTTTGAAAGGCCTTTAAGTCTATGACCCGACCTTCCGTCAAATTCAATCTAGCATGTAACTGTTTAACAAGCTCCTTTTGCTGAGTAACTTGTACCTGACTTGCTTGTATCCTCTGGTTCATTTCATCCAGGCTAGTTTTAAGCGACTGAATTTCTTGCCTTTCAATAACTCTGGCCTACTCCAAACTTTTATTCACCTCTTCTCTAATTATTTTCTCATCATTCTTCAACTGATCTTGCAATTGAGCTATCATGTGGTTACTCTTCTCTATCCTTCTTCTAATGTTCTCCACAGTAAAAAGGTTTTTTGATGCCATGGCTCCCACAGAGCTTTCTACCTCTATAGTGAAATCCTCCTCTTCTCATTTCTGGCCATCTACTAATACCCTATGATTCTTCACCATACCCCCTTCTCTCATATATGTTTCTTTCTTTAGAACAACCTTCCTCTTCTTGCTAAAAAAATAATCAGAAGGAGGGATCTCATCTCTGGAAATGGGGGTGAGGTCACCAACATATATGGCTCCCATCTATGAGAGTCTGAAGGTGGACTGTAAATGGGTTAAGGAAGTTATGGGACTTCCTAGCTCTGTAGATCTTGTTTCTCCCATAGCCTCAGGTTCATTGAAATCAAAAACAGGTGATAAAGGGGGACTGGACTTACTAGATTCGGGAGGTGTCTTGGGCGTCTGCTCTATTTTTGTCTGTGGATTTTTTGTCTGTAAGGTCTCTTCGTTTTGTGATGACCTCTCAACCTCCCGTAGGATTTCCTCAGGATTGACTTCATCTTGTGTTTCTTGTCTGAGGCATGGGGAAGTATCTTCTTATCTTCGAGGAAGGGTGATTGCTTCTCCTTGCAATAATTTGGGCAGACCACTCCATCTGGACTCGATATTTCTGCAATTTCTTCGCTTTTCTTGGGTGCATTCTTAGGTGCCATGATACCTGTGCTGGATCAGAGACCTGTTTATAGAGAAAATGTGTATAAAACCAGGTAATCACGACTTGATGTATATGTAAAGGATAATAATGAAGTTCGAAACATAAGACCTTATTAACCTTCAATTTTGCATTATAACGAGTGTATAGATGCAGACGATGAAAAATTAATTCTTTTTAATGGAAATATATGCCTGGAGATATGCTTACATGTCGAAAAATATCTTCACTTATCCGTTATTAATAATGTCGTATATCGGCAATTTCAAAACTGGAGTTTCAAAAATCACTGCCTTCCTCAATCCCCGAAATGCGAAAAGCAGCTTAGTTATCACTAATCCTGTTTCAAAATCAAATTAACCTTTAATCTTAAACCTTGTTTAGAGAAAACATGATTTCGCGTTTTGGAACTTTGGGGATTCTGTTGTCAGGGGATAAGTCATAAGAAAACCCCAGATCACGAAATTGTGATGAGATTAGTGAGGCGCTAAGACATGTATTAGGGATTTAATTAATCTAGGTTAATGATTAATTATCCTTTTAACTTTTCGGAAAAACGAGGATCGAGAGTTTGACGGTTGTGAGTTTGAAAGCGCTTTAGTAGAAGAAAAAACCTGAAACGCAAAAGATTAAGGAAAAGATAATTATGTCTAGGAACTTAATTAATTACGGGTTTAAAGAGCACTTTGTGGAAAGCAACGGAAAAAGTAACCTCCATTTCATCCCCCTTTTATTTTTTTTTATTTTTTTTTAATATGTTAAACATTTTTGGGATTTCGGCATCGAGAAAATAAGATGGTTGAAGATCATACTTCGAGAAAAACCGAATCTCAAAAACTCGAAAAGGAGCGGAAAGCTCCAACTCCCCTTTGGATTAAGGGCAGCTCCATGACTTAGGAAAGATGAAGATTTAGTTTCCAAGGGTAGAAAAATTTAAACTTCGTGTCAACAATTCCCTCCAAAAGAATAAAGCTAAAGAGGAGGCTAAGAGATTGGTCGATGAAGCGGAGGCCGAAAGATTGGCTGACTAGGAAGAGGCTAAAATACTAGTTGAAGAGACCGATTCTCAAAGGAAAGAAAAAGAGATGTTGAAAAAACAACAATCACTAAAATTGAGCAAGACTCCAAGCACCCCATCCACGCCCAATTTGGGTATTGTAAACATACCACCACAAGGATACACTCCCATCAATGCCATCCCAGGTGATTCTTCTATTTCTTCTTAGGATCTGAATTTTGAGGGGACTGTAGTGGCCATCGAGGATTATTATTATGATGACATAACCAAAATCATTGAGAAGAGATCAAACAAAAGAAAGAGAGGGGAATCCACCAAGTCCGGGTCATTTGCAGGGAGAGTAGTAGAATGGAAGGTTGGGCGTGACCTAAAAGAGAATGTTGCTCAAGAAACATTTGCTCTCCATGCTTTCGCAGGGTTGAACACCTCATATGCTCTTGAAGTGACCAACGCCTTAAGCACGACCAAGACCAATATCACAGAGTTGGAAATTGAATTGAACAATGTGAAAGACGGGCTCAATTAGAGTTCGAGAAAACCACAAAATTGGTTGACGCTCTCAACGCAGAACATCTAAACAAAGCTCTACAAACACAAAGAGATGAGATGAATGTTGAGTTCAAGAGAAGGATGTAGACCCAAAGAGACACCCATGATAGAGAGTTGGAACTGGGAAGGGAAAAGATAAAAACAATTTTGGAGGAGAACAAGACATCAACACTCATTGTAGACGTTATCAAGGCCCAAAAATTAGAGTTAAATGAGAAATTTCAAGTCGAGCAGAAAGAATTCCTCAATCTTCTTAGTAATGTACAAGCCAATCGAGATGATCAACTCAAACTATAATATAAGTTAATATAAATTCAATGGAGATATCAAGAAGAAAATGAGGCCTTTTATAAAATCCTCAATTGGAGGGAAATGCATAAATCACCCCCTACTACACTACAATTGTATTCTATTAAATAAAATCTCAGATATCAGGTTTTCTTTGACACTTGGAAACCCTTCTTGAAGAATATGTAGGTTGACCAAAAAGTAGCAATTAATTCCTACATGGATCTATGCAGTAGCTTGAATTATCTCATGAAGTAATTTGGAATGTAGCCAATGCTCCCCATCGATGAAGCAACACCTACCACTGCAAGAATATATTAGGTAGAAGAGTGAAAGAAAATTATCCAAATAAGCATTCAAAGTTTAAATGAGGTCAGAAGAGAATCTTTGGAAGAATACATGTTAATACATGCTAGACTTATCAACACAATCCAACACTTTGTAAAAGACACATCGTAGAAGTTACAACAAGAAGTGTCCGCTAAATTTTGCAATGGAGAATTAATCATTGAAAAATAACAATAAGGAAAGTTCGAAGACATAATGAAAGATTATTCCCTTTGGGAAGAGTATCAATATCGGGTGTAGGGGTAGAGAAATTCATGATGATGGAATTTTGTAATTGTCCCAGATGTCGCGTTCCTCTGCTTTTGTAATTTTATTTTCTAATTAGGAATATGAAGAGTCATTTTGGAAAAATGGACCTGGACTCATAATTTAATCATGAGGATGTAAACAGTCTCTCCATATTATAAAAAAGGAGTTTTTTCCATGAAAGAGGGCTTTTGGTTTTCAGATGTAGTTGAACAATATTTTTACTGCAATTTAATTGGAAACAAAGACATTTTGAAGATTGTGGTGCTAATATGTATGAATGAGATTTTTCTATTGATGCATGTTTATTTTTGTTATATGTGAATATTGGTTTTATGAACTACTTCTGAACTAATTTTCATATGTTTACAGTCACCATAATTTTTCACTCTAAGTGCAGCGACAGTGTGATCAATTTAGTGAATAAATTATTTGTTTTTAACTCTTTGTATTGTTAAGGTTTCATGTTTCTTGCTTCTGTGAATTATTTTTGCACAAGTAATACAAACATTTCACTGCACTTATCTTTAATTTTCTCCTGATTAGGATAGGTTAGAACATAATAGAATAGAAGTGCATCTTAGGACTACTGATAATCATCTTAGTTTAGAAGTAGTTCTTTAGAATTTTAATTCATTTGAGAATCTTCAGTTCTCAGATTCACATTTTAGATAGCATATTAGTTAGATTGGTAACCAGGCCAAAATCTGTTCGGAAACGCTATCCCAAATGAGAGTGAGTCTAATTGGGACATGTCATCAAGCATTATTTCTCATATTCTTGATAGACCATTCAGACCCATCAACACAACCCACTTTGAATATCTTAGAGCAATAATGATACGAGCATTCAACATTTTTTTAAACTAGTTTTCAATAATAGGAAGAAGTCAATGATTAACTTGCCTAATTTTTTTCCTAAAAGGATTTACACCCTCTTTCAAAGATATTTTGTGTTTTATTATACCAATGATATAATATTTTAGATCTTCATAGCTCCAAGCAAATGCATCAATAGTTTTTTTAAAGAGATCAATGTACCTTTTATGTTGATCCTCTGATAATGATTCTTAGAGCTTAACCATTTTTTTCTATTGTGGGGAATTGAGAATGTACTCTTCAACATCATCATATTGTGGCTTTAAAGAAGACTTAATTGTTGCATCATTATGATAAAAAATCTTCTCAAGTGGAATGAGGTCTCTAGTAATATAATTGTTCTTAAGTTGAACAATATTATGATTTTTTATCGAATCTCACAAATTTTCCTCCTTATTATGGTGCTCCTCCTTTGAATTATCTTCACCATATATTTCTTCATGAGAATCAATATTTGTTGCTAAAAACTCAGTAATCATTTCAATAAACCTTCGGATTCATTGATTATCCTAAAACAATTGTCAATGCTTCTTATTATTCGAAATAGATGGTATGTGAAGTATTTTTATTTCATCATTATTTCAAATGTGCAATATTTGGAGGCTTAAAAATACTCACAGAAACATCTAGTGAATCTAATTAATGATTAGAATTTTGGGGAATTGAAGTAATATTTACACCCAAGATTTTTATTTTCCTATTAAATCCCATACCTGATTTCAACAGGATCTCATTCTTTGGTGCTTTGTTTGAAATTTGCTCTTAATTAAATTTACCGCTAGCTCATAAATATCCAAAATTAGTAATGTGTTGAACATTCAATTGCATGCTACTTCTATCCCTAAAACTACAATTTCATACTCGACTAAATGGTTGGTGGTATCAAATTGCAACTTAAAATAGAGTGGAATATTTTCACTTGAAGGAGAAATTAGCAGGATGTCTACTCTTGATCTAATAACAATCCATAATTAACATGTACATCAACCATATCCACATCCACCATTACACTTTTCATTGGGATCTAAGCTAAAATTTACCACCAAATCTTTGATCATTCCTATACATTTAACTTATCTTGAATCAAAGGTATATAAATCTTTGTATGGTCTAGTAATTTTCAAGCCCAAATTTTCGATAATCATCTTTGGAATAAGATTGTGAGATGATCCAGAATCCAACACATACTTGTGAAAAATATGATATTTGGACTGTTAGAATAATATAAAAAGTTAGTGTATCACCATTTCTTTCTTCGTAATGAGGATCAATCAACACTTGAGTAGAATCATGTTGTAGATTTATTGTATATGAATGCATTATGGGCTGAGAAGTCCCAACCAATTTAGAAAACTTCCCTTTGAATGTTAGGATTTTTGTTAGTTTTTTTTTTTTTTTGTAAGTGAGTGTGAATTCATGTATTACTGAGAGAAGTTATGATACAAAAAAGAGAAGGGGAATCCCTTGATCTGCCAAAAAGGAAACCATATCAGGCATCTCGGAGTTGCGTTGTCTAAGATAGCAAGGGGGAAATTTGGGCCAGAACCATGGGAAACCGACCCAGTCCTCCGAAAACTAGTTTGAAAAACTAAACCAAAACATATACATAAAATACCTAACCAAAAAATAGGGGTAGCTCCTACACTGAACACAACTTGACCAGGGGCTGAAACTGCGCTAGTCCAGGATGATGGGATGTCTTTCGTCTCCATCCTTTCTTGCCTCATTCTCCTTCCTCTGTGCCACCATGCGTGTCTTTCTGATACAAGCTAGTGTTTCGTTCCGGTTTGCTGGAGTGATGTCCATGTGGTGGACATAGCGTAGGTAAAGTTGGAATTGGCTTGCCATTCGTTCCATTTTTTCCTTATGGCTTCTCAGCTCCTCAGCTAGTCTTTTTGCGCTGGCTTCCAAGTTGCTAAGGCGATTCAAGATTTCTGTGAGCACCTTCTTGTGATCCCTGATAGCCTCCTTGTTGGTCTCTTTCCGGTCAACACTCATCTTGCCTATCAACATTTTTGTTCCCCAGCCCTCCTCCATCATTTTGTGGTAGAGGGTCGTTCTGGGTTGTGTGGCCCCTGGGTCCCTTATCCCGTCTGCTTCCTGAATTAGTTCCTTCCAGGCTTTTCCCTTGCATGTGGTATTGATTTCTCTCTCCCATCTATTGATGATCGCTTTGCCCTTTGGATCGACCTGCGTGAGAAAGGTACCCTTAGCTTCTCTGGCCGCTTGCTCCATCCTTGTGATCCTCCAGGTGCTTGTCGGAGGTTCTTTCCCCTGGGGGCCTCTCTTGCTAATGGTTTTCTTCATTCTTACCATCTCGTCTTGTTTTTGGTGGTCTTTGCCTTGGGTTCTTCTCTTGTTCCTATTCGCCCCTTCCTTGTATGTAAGATGGCCTCTGTAATTGATTATCTCCGGTCTGTGGTTATTCCTGATGTTTCTTCTCTTATGGGATTTCCTCGGCTGTGGACTCATCCTAGCAATCATGGGGCACTCATAAAGTTGTACCTTTTGGTCCTTTTTCACTGATTCGGTATGTGTGCTCTTGGAAGCCCTGTTGTAATCCCTGCACCAATCCTTTGCTCTGCACTCTATACAAAAATCATTTCCACTCCCCATATCTGTACTTGGGTGAGGTGTACCCATACTTTACCATGGAAAACCCTTTTGTCCTTCGTCCTTTTCCGCCTGTTGATTATCTTTTTTCTTTTCCCACAGACAACCCCTGTACTTCTTCCTATTGACAGGACCGTGGTGTCGTACCTCCTCTTTTTGTGTGAGCTGGATCTGCATTGTAACTCATTTTTGAGTGGTGGGCCATCAAATTCTGCCTGGATCCTATGTGCCCTTCAATTATTCCTATGCCTCCATCCTTGATGTGGTCGTCCATACTTCGCCTTTCGTCACAATGTTTTTCCACTGGTTGGGTGCAGTCTGTTCGGAACTCACCATTCAGGATGTTACTCCAGATAGTGTCCAGTTCCGGTCCTTCCTTGTTGACCCCCTCGTTAGCGATTCTTTCCGCCAGACCATTTGTTGACCTACGTACCCAGCGCAACTCCACTGTGATCCCCGTCTGCAAGTGCTCCTGAATTTTTTTTAGGGAATGTGCCAAGCGCCAGTGCCTCTGAATTTTGCCCACTCTGGTACCGTTTTGGAGTCTCCTTACTCTGTTGGTAACCAGAGTGGAATCTCCTTCCACTATGGCATTTTTCATCCTTTCCCGGCTTAGAATCTCAAGGCCAGTGTCCAGGGCTCTGAATTCTGCGGCATTTTTAGTTGAGTTTCCCAGAATCCTAACGTACAGTCGGAACTTATTTCCTTCATTGTCCCTGGTGACTCCTCCCATTCATGTCCGTCCTAGGTTACCTTTTGATGCCCCATCGAAATTCATCTTGAGGGAGCCTACTGGTGGTGGTTTCCAGTTGGGCTCACCTACTTGGAGTTGCAGTGGCCGTCTTGCTTGATTGGGGTTGCGTCCATCTTTCAGGTGGAAGGCTTATAGGATTCAGGAGTCTTTGTCTGTGAGTTGCACTCTTCCCTTCTAGCAGTTGCGGCTCTGCACCGTCTCTCTTGTCATGGAGATTATTGTTTCCTTGATCTTCCCTTCCAACCAGATTTCATTCATGAAGATGCATCGGTTCCTTTCCTTCCATATTTCTCATATGATCATTCCTGGGATGAGGGTCCAACAGAGATTCACCTCTTCATTTTCGTTGTAGTTCTCTTTCTAGATATTGATAGTTGTGGAGATGTTACCTCAGATCCTATTGGACTATCGAAAGATACATGTCATCCAATCCCAGATTTATGTTGTGTAGGTGCATTCGTCGAGGAGATGGTTCGTTGTTTCTTCCTTGGCTTGACAGAGGTGACATCTAGATGGACCGATGAATCCCCTTTTCCTTAGGTTTTCCCAAGTTAGAATTCAGTTGTGGAGTATTAAGCATTGGAAAAAAAAAAAATTGGCCAATGGGGGTTGTTCCAAAGTTATCCCATTCTTGCGTTGGGTCTTGTTGGTCCTGGTCCGCGATATAGTGTTAGACTTAT
Source organism: Picea engelmannii (assembly GCA_009831015.1). Taxonomy (NCBI): domain Eukaryota; kingdom Viridiplantae; phylum Streptophyta; class Pinopsida; order Pinales; family Pinaceae; genus Picea; species Picea engelmannii. Next base: position 12,165 of record ML860993.1, on the reverse strand, counting down.
TTTAGGTTGAATTCCCCGCTGTCATTTTTTCCCCATCTCAGCTGGTCATTTCCTTCTGTGACTACAATTTTCCATCTCCCCAAATCCTCTTCCACCTCTTTTATTGTTGTTGCAGTTTGGTCTCTATTATGTGGAGTGAGAGTGTCCCAGATTATCCATTTGTTGCGACCTGTTTCTTGTTTCCAATAATGGTAGACTCCGGTTTTACCTTGCGATATCATCTCCTCTTGGAGTTCCTCCCTGTCCGGTTTCTTCATTCTAGGTTCATGTTGCCAGGCGTCGTCCCAAAATCTGGTTGTTTTGTTGTTCCTCACTTCCCAAAAGTTGTGTGTCTGAATCTAGGCTTTGTTGTGCTAGGCTAGGTTCCATATGGCTGAACCTTCCCTTGTGCCTCTAAAGCAGATTATGTCCTGGTCACATATGTCCGGGGCATACTTTTCCTTCCATAGGTTTTCCCATGGTGTAGCAGTCTCTATGACCCAGAGCCACCAAAGTTTCACCCTGTAGGCGTCATTTCTCACTTGCAGGTCTTGTATCCCCAGGCCTCCTTTGCTTTTTGGTTTACAGACCTTCTCCCAAGCCACCAAGGCCCATTTTTTCTTTGTTTCTGCTCCTCGTCACAGGAAGTCCCTTTGGATGGTTATTATTTTTTGTAGTATCCCCTTGGGGGTTGGGAAAATGGACATCATAAAGGTTGGAATTTCTTGCAAAACTGACTGGGTCAGAGTAAGTCTTCCAGCTAGGTTGAGGGATCTCTACATCTAATGTTTCACCTGCTCCTGTAACTTGTTGATTATTCCTTCCCAGGTTGACATTTTGTAAGCTTTGTCTATCAAGAGAATGCCCAAGTACTTATTTGGGAGTGCTTTGCGTTCAAAGCCCAAAATGTTGGCCAAATTTCTATGGATTACGGGGATGGTATTGAAGAAGAAGACCATAGATTTGGAATGGTTGATATCTGCACCCGAGGCTTCCCCAAACTCTTCTAGGATTTGTTTGTAAGTTTTTGCTTCCTTGACCGTGGGTATGCCATGAAGTAAAGTGTCATCCACGAACTATTGGTGTGTGGAAGTAGGGCAATTTTTGAAAGGTTTGATACCTGTTATTTCACCTGTTGCAGTTGCTCTTTTTATGCTTCGACTAATACCTTCCATCATCATAATGAACAGGAAGGGGGACATTGGGTCTCCTTGTCTGATGCCTCTCATGGGCCATAAAGGTTTGGTAGGGGCTCCATTTATTGGTAGAGAGTAGCTTGTTGTGGATACTAGGTTGATCTAGTTGATCCAGTGCTGGGTGAATCCAAAGGCTTCCAAAGTCTTGACCATATAGTGCCAACTAATTTAGTCATAAGCTTTTGCTAGCTCCAGTTGTATTATCATTCCCCCTCTCTTCTGAAGCTTCAGGGTGTGGATAAGCTTATGGGCATGGATGATATTTTCCATTATTTGTCTTCCTTCCACGAAGCCTTCCTGTTCTTATGAGACCAGTGTGGGTAGGAGGGGTTTCAATCTATTTGCTATAACTTTGGAGATCATCTTATAAACCACATTGCACAACGCTATAGGTCTATAATGTTCAGGGGTTTTGGCTTCATTTTCTTTGGTGATTAGTGTAATCATTGTATCATTTAGCGCTTTTAGAATGGAGGATGACCTTCTAGAGTCTTCCACTACCCTATAAACGTCGTATTTCACAATTTCCCAGTAGGCTTTGAAGAACTCCACTGTGAATCCATCTGGACCTGGGGCTTTCCCATTGGGCATTTCCTAGAGAACTTGGTCAATTTCCTCCTCAACAATGGTTTTGTTTAGGTTGTTATTTTGTTCCTCAGTGACCAAGCGGGGGATATGCTGGGTTATCCTTTGTATGGCCTCTATTCTATCTTGGTTGGGTTCCTGGGCTATCCCATGGAAGTGGTTTACTAGAGTAGTTTCGATCTCCTTATGTGTCTCTCGCTCTATTCCATCCTAGTCCTTAATCTTCAGGATATTTTTATGGGCTCTTCTGGCCATGGTTGTTCTATGAAAAAACTTGGTGTTCCGTTCTCCTTCCCTTAGCCATTTGATATGGGACTTTTGTCACCAAAGTGTTTCTTCATGTTGGCATCAAGCTTCCCATTCCTAGGTTATCTAGATCTCTTCCTTTTTCTGATCCTCCGTATAGCCCTCTGATATGCAGGTTTCCTGGAGTTTTTTCATTTTGTCTTCTGTGTTGTTTTTCTCTTGGTTTATATTCCCAAAAGTGTCATTGTTCCACTCCTTGAGCTTATATTGGATGTACTTTAGTTTCTTATAGAATTTGAACATCCTTGTCCCTTTCTTTGGTTTATCCTCCCACCACCACTGGTTGATTCTTTCCTTGAAGATCAAGTTTTCGATCCAGAATTTATCAAATATGAAGGGTCTATTCTTTGGTGTGGTTTGGAAGCTTGCTTCCAATTGCACTGGCCAGTGATCAGATCCCCCCCAAGGAAGGATGTTGCAATCTAAGGTTATCCCTTGCATAATTATTGACTCCGATACAAGGAATTTGTCGAGTCTTGTTGCTACCTGATACTAGTTCATATGTTTATTGTTCCAGGTGAACTGGCCATTATTAGTTTTGAGGTCTACCATCTCCATTGTGTCTATGAACTTTGAGAATTCTTATGCATCCCTATCCAATCTTCTTGTACCTCCTTTTTTCTCTGCAAGTGACGTGATGATGTTGAAGTCCCCTGCCAGGATTCATTGGAGGTTGTTGGATCAGTTTTTAAGGTCTTCTAGGTCTCGTATCATTCCTCTCTTTTCCTCTGACACCTAGGGCCCATACACATTAGTACATAGAATCACCTATGTGTTTCCAATGATTTACATGTGAAACGTAAGGGTGTTCTTGGTCGCTTCGACTGCTATTAGGCTCAGTACTTGTGGGTTCCACAAGGTGAGAATACCTCCTGCCATTTGGTGGCCCCCGATAGCCACCATCTTGTACTTGCGCCATTGTTGTTTACTGATTGCCTCCATTCTGTCTGTATTGCATTTTGTCTCTTGAATGAAACAGAGATCTGGTTGTTCCTACTTTAGTCTATTTCTAAGGATTCTTTGCTTTCTCGGGTTGTTTAGGCCTCTTATATTCCAAGTTATAAACTTCATTTAAACATGT
>WSFP011411877.1:0-24437 GCA_009831015.1 Picea engelmannii | reverse complement strand
TTTGACTCAAGCCTCTTCAAGTGCGGATGGGGGAAGTCAAGGACCCTCTCCGTCTTCTAGTAAACCCTCAGTCACGAATGTTTATATGATGAAAGGTGATGCTTACATAGAAACTAGGGCACATGACTACATAATGCCAGAATTTGTTGAAAACGGTAAGGAAGTTTTAAACCCATCTGTTCCTGTCCATATTGAGAAGAGGATAGGTGAAACAATGACACATATCCTGAAATGGGCATTCAATAAATCTTCACATAATCCAAACGCGAGGGCTTCCCAAAATTACTATGTGGTGGAGGATTTGTCACAAACCCCTTGCGCGATGTCTGCTTTGGAGGTCCTCTAGAAATGCCCTTTATAGACAAAGGCTATGTTGTTCTCTTTGGGATCTACGAAGACTTGTAATCCAGGAACAATCATGCTTGATACGACCGACTTGAAACCTTGTCTCCCTTACCACATCGCGTTTTAGATAGTAGTGGCTTACCCCATGAAATATTTTACTGAGAATATTTTCCACACGGTAGTTGATGAGGGTACCTCAACTTGCCTGATGTCTTTGGCGTGTTGGAATTCCATTAGCCAACCCGTTTTGTCTCTGTCACCTACTCCGCTTACTGTTTTCGATGCTCGTTCTTTCATACCACATGGAATCATACCTTCTTTCCCCGTGCAATTGGGAGGGAAGACCATGTGCGTTGAAGTTGAAGTGGTCGGTGCACCTCTCAACTACAACCTTCTATTAGGAAGGAGTTGGACTTATGTAATGCATGCAGTGGTTGCCATTGTTTTTTGGGTCTTTTTGTTTCCACATGAGGGCCAAATCATAACCATTGACCAGTTGTCCTTCTCCAGGCCTGACCCTTCATTAGGGGCATCCATGGTCCCGATGATTGATAACCCTCAGCCTGACATCGTCAACGTAGGGTTTGGTTTGTGCCTACCTTTGATGGGTACTTTCGATTACCCTCCTCCTTCTTGCGATGTCCAGATGATATCGACTGTCCCCGACCATCCTAGGGATACAAATTTTCAAGTGTCATCATTCCGTATGACTTACTTTAATGATATGTGGACTCTTCCTTCCCCATCAGATTCTATGGAAGGAACATGGCATCCTGGCATGTCCATGCCTTTGTCCCCGGCAGAAGTTGCGTACAATATTGTCCAGCAAGCTTCGACCGACCCTGATCCGACACCCGCATAGGAGTTAGATCCAGTTATCGAGCCTATTTGGGATCAAGGTTCCCTCACCTCTACTGATTCTTTAGACTTGGTATTTCCCTCTGATGAGGTGATTATAGAGGCATTGACTGGTTCAGACAGACCCTGGGGAGATCTCCATAACAGATCTTATTTTCTCCTGTAGTTAAGAAGAATAGAGGTATGTGAATTTGTGCTGACTATGACTGGAGATAGGTCTTGTCCTATTAATCCTTTGGCTACGCACATAGTTTATGCCAAGGGTAATATGGAAAACATCGTTGAAATGATACCTATTGAAATCTCTAGAACCCTTGGCATAGTGGAGAATGTCTTCGTCGGAGTGGGCTTCTCCCCCGAGGAGATTCGAATATACACAAATTTATTTAAAGAATTTCACAACGTTTTTGCCTAGTGTTATGAGGAAATGCCAGGAATTGATCCAATAATTGTCAAACATGAGATAACGACTTATCCTGATGCCAAGACGTTCCGACAAAATATTCATCCGGTGAATCCTCGGAAAGCAACAGCTACTAAGGCTGAACTAGAGAAACTTCTCAAAGTCGGTTTCATCTACCCCGTTTAGTTGACTCAATGGGTTTCAAATCCCATTCCGATCAACAAAAAGAAGGGAACAATTCACATGTGTATGGACTTCCTTGATTTGAACTAGGCATGTCCAAAGGATAATTTCCCCACCCCATTTATTCATCAGATTGTCGATGAATGCACAAGCTGCAAAGTCTTTTCTTTCATGGATGGTTTTTTAGGATACAACTAGATACAGATCAAACCTGATGACCAGCATAAAAAAACTTTTATCTATCCATGGGGAACATTTGCTTATCGTAAGATGCCTTTTGGCCTAAAGAATGATGGAGCCACTTTTCAGAGAGCCATGTCTTTTTATTTCCACAAAATTAGACATATATTTGAGTCTTATCTCGATGATTTAGCATCAGGATCTCGTAAGAGAGTTGATCATCCCATGCACCTCCGACTAATCTTTGAGCGATGTCGCTACTATAGGATTCGCTTGAATCCTAACAAGTGTAGTTTCTACATGACATCAATTCATCTTCTAGGTTTCATAGTTTCAACAACAGGGATCATGGTCGATCCTCTAAAGGTTGAGGTAATATCTCAGTTGACGCCCCCGTGCACAGTCCCTCAACTTCAAATCTTAAAGGGAAAAGTGAACTTTCTTCATAATTTCATCACAAACTATGCAGAGATTACTAAAAGGTTCATGTGTTTACTGAATAAGGGAGTCCCTTTCTATTGGGATGAAGCAGCTCAACACTCTTTCGACACGTTGAAACGCACCCTTACATATGTCCCTCTACTCTAGCCTCTGAATTATAATAAATATTTTTTATTGTACCTGACCGCTGCAGATTCGACCATCAGTATGGTCTTGGTTCAAGAAGACAATCTTCTTAAAGAGAATGTGGTTTATTACCTGAGATGAGGCCTCGTTGGACCAGAACTCAACTACTCACATGTTGAGAATCTTGCATTGGTAGTAGTGCATTCTCTCCAGCAGTTCTGTCATTATATTATGCTTCGTAATACCACCATCATTGTCGTTGTGAATCCATTTCAATATGTGTTGACACGACGTGTAATTGGATAAAATATCAGTAGATGTATTTTTATCCTTTGGGAATTTGACTTGGATTTTGTTTCCGTGAAATCGAAAAAGTCACTGGTCTTTGCGGAACTTATCTCGGAACTTCTGGTCGAATTAGCTGATGTTACGCCTGAAGAAATGCCAATTAAAGGATATCTTTTTCTAATTTCATCTTTGGACCCCTGGTATGGATATATACTAGTCTATCTCCAGACTTTGAAGTGCCCTGCCTCTGGTTCTCGTGATGAGTGTCTCTGTATATTCCATCATGCACGGAATTATCTCATATTCGATGACACTTTGTATCATCAAGGTGTAGATTGTATTCTTTTTCGATGCCTCGTTAATGAAGAAGTGGAAATAATTCTTAATGACTACCACACTGGAGCATGTGGTGGTCATTTGTCTGGGTTTGCAACAACCCAAAAGATTCTATGAGCCGGTTACTTTTGGCCGACGTAAATCAAGGATAGCATTGAATTGGTCAAGAAGTGCCACCCATGTCAGATCTTCTCTCAGAATATGAGGGCCCATCCTACTCCCATGTTTCCCGTCATTACTATTGGTCCCTTCACCAAGTGGGGTATTGATTTTCCTACATTCCACCCCCCTTCATCCAAGTGGCATCGTTATATCATCGTAGCAATAGACTACTTCACAAAGTGGGTCGAAGCTATGTCGACATTTAATAATGATGGAGAGACAACAACTCTCTTTCTTTTTAACTAGATAATAGAAAGGTTTGGCATCCCAAAGGATATTTTCATTGACCATGGCAGTCACTTTTAGAATAAAATGATGCATGAGTTAACATCAAATCTTGGATTGAGGAAAGAGAATTCATCACCCTACTACCCATAAGCGAATGGTCAGGTGGAAGTTGTGAAGAAGTCCCTCAAGACCATTCTACAACGAACGATCAATTCTACCAAGTCAAATTGGAATTTGATGTTGTACTTGGCGTTGTGGGCCTACAGAATGTCTATAAATACTACCACCGGTTTCTCACCTTTTCAACTCTTTTATGGGATGGAAGCAGTCTTTCCTATAGAGTGGCAGATCCCATCTCTAAAGTTGGTAGTACAGCTATTGCCAGACACTTCACCACTTCAAGACTTCTTATTATATATCGAGCATCTCGATGAGAAACATCTTGATGTAGCCTTGGTCAATGAGGCGCATAAGCGATGAGTCAAGTTTTAGTATGATCAGTCCATTCATCCTCGGATTTTCTCTGAAGGAAACCTTGTCCTCGTCTACGACCAAGATAAGGATCCCCGGGGGAAGGCAAGTTCAAACCCATGTGGTTCATACCTTTCATCATGAAGGAGGTACTAAAGAAGGGTGCTTATCGTATGGTTGACTTTGAGGGAAATTCTTTGGCGGAGCCTAGGAATGGGATCTACCTCAAGAAGTATTACTTGTATGTGGGTTTCCTTGGGTGACTTCTTGTACATATGTATAGTTATTATACAGTTAGTATTTTTCCTTTTGTTTTATGGACGTATCATTATTGATGTCATCTTTTTCATTGTGGAAGATGTCAAGTGAATCAGAGGTGTTCGTTGGGTTTGCAGATAGTGCTAGCCGACACACTCGGAGGCTTGCTTACACATCTTGGGTGATTTTCACGCCTCAAGGCCAGTTGATTTCTTCTGGAGGTATCTGTTTAGGTGACACCACAAACAATGTCGTCGAGTACAACGCAGTGATAGAGTTTCTTCGTGACTCTTTGTTGCATGGTATCTCTCACCTTCGGGTCTACTTAGATGCTCAGGGTCTACTTAGATGCTCAGTTGGTTATGTCCCAGTTAAATGGGGTTTATGTCGTTTATGATCCTACTCTACACTGACGATTCCTTAGGGTACGTCTCTTAGAACGATGCGTTGATTACATTATGTATATCCATGTTACTAGGTGTTGACCCAAAAATCTGCTCTGGGCTCAACATGGTGTTTTACACAGTTACTTCTCCATAAATTCCCCTTAGTGTTATGCTTCCAGTCAAAGACAATGGTGGGGGTCATACTCACTATGGCCTCTTCCCTTGACAAATTATTAGATAGTTTCCTTCAAGGATTATTGGACCTTCCCATGACATTTCTTCCTCATGTCAAGGTTGTTCGGTTTAGGTTTCATGAGCTAAACACACACTTTACAAGAATTTCACCATTGATCCCCTTTTCCCATCACTAGGGTGTTCCCTTGGGGATGGAGTCCTTCTACAATGAATAAGATGAAATATGGTCATATTTCAGGGAATAAAACACTACCATGTGTTATACATCGGGACAATCATTTCAACGGACTATCATGAGCTTGATTCTGAGTCTGTATGACCCCATATGAGGGATGCAAAGTCAACGTCACTCGAATGGAAAAAACCAATAGCTGTGACTTCCTCGTCTAATTCTATTCAGATTATGGTCTCAAAAATGAAATAAAACCTATACATGGTGTAGGGCAGTGTGATAAATTTCCAACGGTATATCCCGTGCTTAGTTTCAACCCCCGGTTGGTAAGAACGAGCTTTTGCAAGTTCATGACCACTTCTAGACACCAAATTGGTTGTAGTTATTCATGATTTAAAATTGGTGGGTAAAGATTAATAAATAAGATATTCAGTTATTCCACGCTATGATAGACTCAGACACCTTTCCAACAATGTCTCATTTACCTCATTTCGACCTCGGATGGCCCAATTAGAGCTGTCACAAGTTGGTCAATGATTTTGGGCAAAAGGGGGTCCGCCAGCTCGCATGGCAGGGTTTCATAATATCTAAGACAGTCATAAATGACCCCAACACAAAAATCTATTGTCACCTCATCGAATTACTTGTCAATACATTTCCGAGGGCACCTCATTTGCCTCGATTGGATATCGTATGGAGATTTGGCACCTTTCGCAAGATTGGATGTCATGTGGGCCCACCAACAAGTTAGGGGTTTTAAGTGACCACTATTCCAAGCCGAATTTGAGGACTGAGGTGGAATTATCTCAAGTTGGTGACTACTATTCCCGATGGGCTCATCGAGACCTTTCCAACGATGTACCCTGCGTTCGATTTCGACTCCATCTCACCGGGCAACATTTTTGGGCTAAGTCAGTAGCAGCTGGGTCAAAGTGAAAGTCAAAGTCAAACTTTGACTTGCACATTTTTCCAAGAAATATTAAAAAATTAATTAAATATTTTTAGAAAATTGGAAAATATGGGAGGAGGCATGTAGCCTCATGCAAATTTTGGGAAAATTGGTTTTTTTGAAAAATTGGAAAAAATCAAAACTCACCCCTCTCCCCTCTCCCAAGCCATTTTGACAGTTTTGCCAAAGGGGGGGGGGTCTCTGCAACATGAATTCATGGCAGAAGAGGGGGGGTTTTATGATAGAAGCTACAACTCTGTAGTGGGAAGCCAACTTCCATGCAACAATCTTCAAACAAATTAGCAAGGTAACCCATCAATCCTCTTTCCAAGAAAAGAAACTAAGGAAAATTTTGATGGTTGTGTTAAGATCCTGGATGAAGAAATTGTATTTTTCCTTCAAATTGGTGTTTATTTGCATGTTTCAAGTGTGGTATTAGTTGTTGGTTCATATTTATTGATTATTTGTTGAGTTCAGGCTTGTGTGTGTACCAAAATATGCAAAGGAGAGGGGATTCGAACCCCTCTTGGGCACCAGGTCCAAGCCTCCGTGGCTCCTTTAGATTTTTTTAAATTATGAAATTATTTGTTGAAGATTGCATGTCTGGGCATGTCACTGGGAAGCCCTAGGCTTTGAATCCTAGTCCTCCCCCTTCTCCTTTGCCCAAAAAAACTCCCAGAGTTTCCCATAAATTTGAATGGTGGGCATGGGGTTTGAACCCAAAACTTCACGGCCATTTTATTTTCCAAAACCCACTTTGCCCAAAGTTTTGAATTTTAATTTTTGGGGGTGGTTGGCCACCCATCCACCACCCAGGTGCCACCACCACCCCCTCCTCCCATAGTTCTACAACTCGTCCCCCTCCTCCTCCATTACTCCTCTTGCGCACGCAAACTTTCTCCTCCCTTTCTACAACTCACTCTCCTTCATTCCCTCGGCCTTCCTCCACCACCTGTGCTCTCCTCTCCACCTCCTAGCTCGAGCTCCCCCCTCCCTCCATTACCTCCACCTTTTCTTTAATGCACAACCTCCCTCTTGGCCCTCACCTCCCACTCCGCGCAACTCTCTCCTCCATCTCCCTCGCGCCCCCTCACCTCCATTCCCCCTTACCCCTCTCCTCTCCCCTGTGTGCAACCACCTGTGCTTGGCCTCCCTCCTCTCCCACAGGGCACCACCTCCCACCGTTCCCCAAATCCCTGTGGCCTCCTTTGTGCCTGGACCCAATCACATGGGTGACCAGGGGCGTCAAGTAAAGGGGCCCCTTTTGTTTTAAATTTTAAATATAAATTTTATTTTTTTGTATAGTTTTAATTTTTATAAATTAAATTAGTTATTTAATTTTTAAAATTATTATTTAGTTTTATTTTTGCTTTATTTTATATATATATATATATATATATATATATATATATATATATATATAATATTATAAATGTATGTTTTATATATATATTTAGTAAAATCATTATTATAACTTATAATAAACATATAAAAAATTTAATAAATTTTATTTATATATTTCACACTATATATTAAAATTTAATTTCCCCCCCTTAAGGGTCACTGGACTTTTTAATTCTATAACTTCGCCATACGGAGGTGGATTTTATCCCGTGAATAGTCAAAATGACCTGGGAACAGTCTAGAATAAATCCATGACATTCCCCTCAACAAATGCAACCCATATTTTCAATGACATGTCCCAGAGTGACAAGAACCCATTCTTGGCCCAACAAGCATGCATCGGAAAGAGGCCTAATTGGGGGCCTCCGAGGCCAAATTGGGCCAGATGAGAAAAACCCATTTCAGCTACAGGTATGAAGGCTTATAGAATCCTATTAATTCGGATGTCCAGCCCATAATTGTGTCCCAAATTCCAATTGTTTCCATGATCAGTCTCCTGGCCGACGCCATCTGCATACCTTCCTGGGGGCATATCTTACTCATCCGAAGTCGTATTTGTGCCAAATGAAAGGAAAAGGATAGACATCGGATAGAGATACAACATGGGAACATAAATAAAAGTTGTGTGGATGTTTGGTACAGGGGAAGAGCCTCTCAAAGATTCAGGTCCAAGGGGTCCCTTCACTGAAACAAGCCCAAATAAAAACCATGCTTCAACCAACTCATACGAAAACTTATAGGAAGAAAAGGTGGGGTATAATCAAGTCTGGAAAGTGCCTAAACAACGGGAATTTCCTTACTTACAATGACCAAAGCCCAAGGGCCCCTTTCCCTCCTAAGAAGCTCAACAAATTTCCCACACCTTGGGGCTTCATTCTGTTGAATCTGACATCCATGGATGGCCGAGAATTGTCCTAAACCACCTCACATATAGCTACAAAACATGACAGCAATGAAAGAGCCTTTGGGATGTTACAAATCGCTAGGAAAATGATGATGTCGCATATCAAGCTTTGTCATTTTATGAAAAATGACTTTTTCTAATATGAACTCTCGCACGATTTACTTTTTGGGATATATTACTATGTAGTTGAAGGGTCAAGTCAAATCTGATTTGATCCCCTTTTTGGATAAGGTTCCCTTTTAGGATAAGATTCTTTTTGGATAAGATACTTTTAGGATAAGGTTACTTTTTGTAAAAAGACAAAAGCTCTTTAGGGTTGATCCACTTGTCACTTTTCCAAAAGTGACAAGTGTCTTGTGACCTAACCCTAAGCCTTCACCTCTCCTTTATAAATAAGAGGTTTGGCATTGTAAATGGGAGGATGAATATAGTAACAAAGCTTTGCTGAAATTTACAAGACTCTTTGTGTGTGTGATACTTCTTGAATTTTAGTTGTTGGATGTGTCACTTGTTGGTTAAGGGTTGACGGGTAGGGGTAAATTATTGTTATGTTATCTGTCTCCAAGAGGGATTGGTTAGCTAGGTGTTTGTTGTTTCTTCCTTGGGTTTAACTTGCTTACTTTCATCTTCTAGCAACTTGGTTTAATTTGTTTAATGTGTTTTAGTGCAGATTTTCTGAAGTATTCAATTGTTTTCAGCCTTAGAAAGTGGTTGGGAGTCCTAGGGCCCCTTAGGAGAACCCTTAAATAGACCTCTTAGCTGGCTGTCCATACTTGTTTTCTTTATCTTTTCATTCATGTATATTTCTGTTATGTTTTCTTACCATTAACCTTGTTGTCCCAAATAGGAAAATCAATCATTTTGGTCAATTTCCGCCCACGGGTCAGCCATCTTAGTTTGTTTTTATATACTTCTTATGTGTAAATTTCTGTTATGTTTATTTCAGTTTTTCCATGCATAAATACTAAAATTTCGTTGTTTGCCTGCAATGATACAACCGGTCACCCACTCTGCTTCTCTTAAGTGGTTGGGGACCACCTAGAGACCTGTTTGAGGAAAAGGGGCCAACAGGGCAGTGAAGAAAAACACACATTTCGATCGGTAAATCTACCCAATCACTCTCATATTCACTTTACTTATCACTTGCACTCACTCCAAAAATTTCTGATACACATACACATGTTTATATGTTTGATTTGTGTAGATAGTTTGAATAGTTCACTTGTGAATTCATGTAAAAAATATGATTAATACTTGTGAACATAATGATCACACATTTAATATTTCAAACACTAAATTTCCAATCCCCATACAAGGAGTTAGTTGGGGCTTTCATGCATATGGTGACTTTTTCGTTCGCAAAGAGCCTCCACCCATTCCTTTGGGTTGAATGGTGTAATTGTCATTTTGTAATTATCTAATCTTGCTATATTTTCATTGTATCACTTTTCCCTCACTAATCTACAGGTGGCTGCCCCTAAAGGGGCCATGCAAAATCAGCAAGCTAAATATATGCAAGACACCGCAAAAAAAAAAAAAACTTGGAAACAATTCAGGGGTCCGCCCCATACACTGAAAACAAAAAATTATATTATTTAGATATTTACATATACATATTATCTAGCTGTGACATATATGTCACCTATATATTTACTTGTTTTATGTATATATTTTTTAAATAGATTTCAAATTCAGTAACCAGGAGGCACGCTTGTGAAAGCAAGACGTGACCTCGCCACGTGGATGGCCTGGTATTTCATTTTATGCAATTTCAATTTTGTAGGATATTAGGAGTCAAAGCTAGGGAGTCTTCATCAGGAGTCCCTCGGAAGTTGTCTAGTTAGTACAAGTCGAGTGGTTGTTCCTTAGTACCACATGGTCAAGGAGTTGATTAGCTTAGCTCGGCTGGAATACTACTCTGCTTGGGTAAGCTCAACAAAAACCCTCTTCAGAGGGGTCCTGAGCCTCTTCCTTTTCACATGTATCCTTCTTCCATCCAAGTGGATTTAAGAGCCTGAAAGTGCTAGTGAGGAGAAGTGGTTAATCCCTACTTCTTTGAACTGAATGGAGCACTCTTCAACCTAACCACCATGGTCTGCTAGGACTACTCTTCTTATACTGGTTGGCACAGTTCTGGGATGTGTTTTCCTGATTGGGATAACCATCAAAATAGTGTGGTGGCCAAGGCATGTGATAAAAACAAAAAAATGACCAATAAAATACTTTTAAATTCAACTTTTCGTCAGTCCACATTTTCACTCACGAACCAAAATTGAAGTTGTGAATACTTTCCCTTATATCATAGCTGTATCTTTTAAGCCCCCTTTTCACCCTTGTTTCACACCCTTTTACTCAAGGCATTCATTGGTTAATTACCCAGGACAACAGTTTATCTTGGGGACCCATTCTGGGACAGTTTCCAATGCTTTAAGCAAGTCAACAACTCATTGTCTTCTTTATTTAGTTCACTTTCCTAAAAATCAGCGAACTCATTTTAATCCCACTGTCCATAATTTTCATCCCCCAGGCCATTTTGGCCATCCAGGAATCTAAGGAAGCATAACACCCAGGGTGGGTGGTCTTGAGAAAGACTTCTTGTAAGTCTTTCACCTTTATTTTTCCCCTTCTTTACCGCCTCAAGCGAAGGACCACCTGAGGTGTGGGTAGTCTCTGCCTCATGCTGAGCTATCAAAGAGGCTGTAACCGGCTTCACAGCCAAATAGGTCGGATCTATCCCAACGGACAGATTTTTCTTATAACACCCACCTTTTTCTGGCGACCATACTGGGGAGCTTGCAAACCTCTTTAGATTTGCTTGTATCCCAAGATTGTTCTAAACATTGGACCCAAATTATTTGTGGTCCTTTTCCTACTTGTTGACAAACTTTTGGCAAGGTCTTTCAGTGACACTTTGGGATTTTCTTTGGTACTTGTTATAGTTCAGTTTCCTTGCAATTGCCATTGCACCTAGGAGTTATAAATACCATCGCGTTTTCCTTTCCTTTTACCTTGTTGGTCTTCGATTTTACTTGTTCGAACTCACGTGAGAAGTTATAAGTCTGTCATACCTTACCTTCCACTTCAAGAAGAACAAAAAACAAAGCTTCATTTTTAGTTGGGTTATTTTACATTGTGTTAGAAAGAGTAGGATTGTCGGTGATACACCCCTTGTACTCAAAGTACTTACTTGGCCCCTTGCAAGCTGATAGGGTGGAAGTATCCTAAGACTAGGGAAACAACGTCCCCCAGGGTTACAAGAAGTCAAAGTTCATGAAAGAAAACAAGTAGTGAGACACATACACCTGGGAAACCAAGGAAACTTGTTACCTCTGCAGTGTGAACTGAGTGACCCTCTTCCTCTTCCCCTATTCAAATCCCCTTACTAAAGAAAACTTTAGTTGATCCAACAACAGTTACTAATCCTTAGGTTGTTTCTCCCATCATTTCAACAACTGTTGTTGTTCACCCCATAGTTGTCCCGATGGAAATGCCATGGAAACCTGACACTCCTTTGAGGTTGGCTAGACCTCTTCATGACATACCTGTGGATGCCCCAAATAGGCTTCCCACATTTAGTGGCACTGGTACTTTGAGTGTTGAAGAACATATACAAAACTTCTATAATGCATTAGCACTTATGGACATAACAATTCCTGATGTCATCATTATACTTTTTATGAGAACCTTTGAGGGTGAAGAAACGAGATGGTATCGCTTGCTTCCTAATGATAGTATCCCAGATTGGGACGCTATGATCCAAGAATTCAAGAAACATTTCCAAGGGGCGGATGATGTGGCTTCCCTGCTCAGGGATTTCACAACAATCTCCATCCACGAGGGTGGGAAAATACAGAATTTTAATCAACGATTTACCTCGACCTTGAATAGGATCCCAACCACTTCCCAACCATATGGGAACAATTTGTTCCATTATTACATGACCACTATGAATCCGAATGTAATATATATATTAAAAGATAAATCAACACAAACTTTAGATGCAGCCAAGACTAGCGCCCTGGAAATTGAAAGAAACATGGAGGAATCTGGTATGATTCCCTCACCTTTAGCACAACCCCGTTTTAATGAGAGACCTAGGAATGATGTACCTTGAAATGAGGGTCCTCGGTATGAACCTTGACCTACCCAAACTCCAAGGATTGAAGAAAGGGAAAGTTTGGAAACACTCAAGTTGTTAATGAGCATGAACAACCAAATACTTTCTCTTAATCGAAAGGTGAATGACATGTAGTTTTTTGTTGTTCCGAGGCCAAGACCTGCTTTCCCTCCTGCTCCTCCTCCTAGGCAACATGTTGCTGAACTGGATTGGTGTCACTTTTTCCAAGACTTCCATGACCCTGAGTCTTGTTACTTGTATACATGCCATGCAGAATTGTCTAAAAATGGAAAAGCACCTCTACCTCCAATAAAAAACAAACTTTCTTCCACTTCCCAAAATGACCAAGTTAACATGGAAGACTTTATTCCTTGTGATGACAATCTTCTTTCTTTCAGAAGATTTGTTGTAGAAACTAGGAGTCAGGCCCCTAAAACCACTCCGCAAGGGGTGGAAGAGGCCAAAAGCGACCCCAAGGATAATGAAAAGGGAAAACTTCCCGCGAATGGTAGATTACCTTCCCCTACAAGGAACATGGTTCCCTGGACCCCAAACAAGTTAAAATTTCCAAATAATCCACCGCCTTGTTTCCTAACACTGATTCCTTACAACATC
Source organism: Picea engelmannii (assembly GCA_009831015.1). NCBI lineage: Eukaryota > Viridiplantae > Streptophyta > Pinopsida > Pinales > Pinaceae > Picea > Picea engelmannii. The sequence continues at coordinate 11,416 of WSFP011411877.1, read as the reverse complement.
GGTGAAGATATAGCAAAGGTTCTCGCCCACATGAAATTATTAGATCCTCTTAGAACACCCGCTCAATTTGAAAACCCTTCACGTGTTCTACAAGCACCCCTTACTCCACAAACAGAACAAAGACTTCCTCTTTCCAAAGAGTCCACTTCTCAACCTAGGGAAGCATATGATGTTATTGATTTAGACCCTGGGGTTCCTCCTTTTTATATCTCAGTTTTGATTTATGATTTTGTTCTCCACAGCTATGTCACTGACACAGAAGTGAGGCACAATGTCATGCCTCTGCAAGTCATGAGAAGACTGGGTCTTGAATGCACAGGCCCATGTAAATACCTGTTAGCTTTGGATTCTAGGACTATAGAAACCATCGGTTACATTAAATAATTATCCATTACTTACAACAAAGCTCCAGAGGTGAGCATGCTCATAAACGTGATCGTAGTAGATATACCTAAATCACATGGCATGATTTTAGGGAGGGATTGTTCCACCAAATTAAAAAAGGGTCATTACTTCAGGGAGGGGACCCACTTCACCTTTCCTCATAAGGGTGTTGAAGTAGTCATTAGGAGGGAACCAAAGTACCGAGAGCAGATTGTACATGCTTCCTATAATATGAAACATGTGTCTTTTCAAGATACAGGTATGGGTACATATACTGAGTTATCTGAGGAATATGCACATGTCCCTCCTTATGAGTTGGAAGAAATGGTGTGGATTATGGATTTTGATGGTGCTAAATCCAAGAATGGATCTAGGGCTGGGGTCCTTTTGTGTGATTCCAAGGGAAACGCAATCCCTTTTTCTTTTCGGTTAGAATTCCCTAACACTAATAATATGGCTGAATATGAATCCTTAGTTCAAGGCCTCCAAAAGGCCTTAGGCTTAGGAATACGCCATTTATTGGTGAGTGGGGATTCTGAGTTGATTGTGAATCAAATTAGAGGTAAATATGAAGTTCACAACCCACACCTAAAACAATACCACCAAAGGTCTAAGGAACTTATTGAGAAGTTCTTATCTTTCAACATTCAAGCCATGCCTAGGGACGCAAACCACGCAGTTGATACTTTGGCCTTGGTTGGTTCTTGTTTCACCTCAGATTTCGTAAGGTCTATTGAAGATATAAAAGTCCAAATTTTACATAGACTTGCGTTACCTAATAATGTCAATTCTTGGCAAGTTTTTGATACTGATGAACAAATCTGTAGATTCCTTTAAAGCAAGGAGGAATTTGAAGATTTACATATCAACCATGAGTTGGAAGAGGAAACAGGGAACATAATCCAATTGAATACAAATAAGATCCCCCCTGGTTTGTCAGTATTGGAATCCATGTTTGATTCCAATGATGTCACTACTTTTGTGCCTAGTATTGATAGCGAATCTGTTAGGAAGGTGCGAGAAGCCATACCTATTAACCTAGGAACTGAGAAAGATCCAAAACTAGTCTATATAGGTGCACAGTGTTCCCCTTCTAAGGTCGCTCGATTCACAGAACTCTTGACAGAGTTCAAGGATGTTTTCACTTGGTCCTATCAAGACCTCAAGGTTTTCGATATGCAGGAGATAGTCCATGCCATACCCATAATCCGTGATTCGAAACCTTATAGACAGAGATAGAGAAAAAACAACCCTTCTTTGGAAAAAAAATTTGAAGCTGAATTGGACAAGATGGAAGCATCTGTGGTCATTTACCATGTCTGTTACTCATAATGGGTATCTAACTTGGTTCCGGTTAGGAAGAAAACTGGCGATATTCATTTGTGTGTCGACTTTCGACATTTGAATAGAGTGTCCCTAAAAGACAACTACCCCGTCCCACCTATGGAAGAGATTCTCCAACAATTCTCCAGGTCTCAAATGATGTCCCTTTTAGACGGTTTCTCACATTACAATCAGATAGCCCTCAATCCTTCTGATAGTCATAAAACCACCTTCACCACTCGTTGGGGCACATATGCATATAACAAGATGCCATTTGGATTGATTAATGCTGGGAACACCTTTCAATGTGCCATCGCCATTACTTTTAGAGGATTATTTGGGTAAGATCATTGTTGTTTACTTCGACAAACTCATGGTATTTTCCAAAGAATGGAGTAGTCATTTTGATCACCTTAGGTAGGTTCTCCTTAGATGTTGTAGGTTTGACATATCTTTAAATCCTAAGAAGACCATTTTCGGTGTTATGGAGGGAAAACTTTTGGGTCACATTGTCTCTCGAGAATGTGTCAAAGTTGATCATGGGAGAGTGGTAGAAATCAAAAATCTTCCCTTACCTACCAATAAAAAGGAAATGCAATCTTTCTTTGGAAAGATAAACTTCCTGAGACACTTCATTCTTAATTTTTCTCAAGTAGTTAAACCTCTAAATTAGCTTATGAAGAAAGACATTTGGTTCACATGGGACTCCCCTACCTGTCAGGATTTTGAATCCATTAAGCAATCCATTACTTTTTCCCCTCTGTTAGTCAGTCCTAATCCCTCTAAAGACTTTTTCATGTGCACTAATTCATCAGAGGAGACAATTTCTGCAATCTTGTTGCAAAAGGATCATGACAAAAATCTTAGGCCAATTGCCTTCGTGAGCCAAAATTTGAAACCACACCAACTGAATTATTCTACACTGGAGAAACATGGTTATTCCTTGTATAAAGCCTTAGAACAATTTCGAAATTACATCCAAGGCCATAAAGTTCAGGTTTTTGTGCCTACCTCTCTCTTAGTCACTGCTTTGAATCAAACCGAATTGCATAGTAAGTGGTCCAAATGGATCATGCGCATGAAAGAGTATGACTTGGAAATTAAGCCGACGAAAACCAATAGGGGGACAGGGTTGGCTGGATTGCTAACCCGATCCCATCCCTCAGTCACAGTTGAACCACCTCAAGTAGATGACTTGATTTATTTAAAAGAACTGGTTAACAAAATTGAGTTAGCCTCACAACCATGGGACAGACCTATCGTATACTTCCTGATCAATGGTGTGTGCCCACTGAACATGGATACTAAAGCCAAATAAACACTTCGTTTACAAGTTGTCTGGTATGTTTTGCAAGGACAAATCCTTTACCGAAGAAACCTTAATGGTATTTTTTCATGATGCTTGACTCCTGATCAAGCCCAAATGACACTTGAACAATGCCATTCCAGGGTTTGTGGCAGTCACTTTTCAGCCAAAACCACTGCAACAAAAGTTCTACATGCAGGTTACTTTTGGCCTTCACTGCACAAATACGCCCATTTACTTGTTTGAAAATGCGAATCTTTCGAACGCTTCACTAGGAAGAAAAAGTTAGCTTCCTTACCTCTTAGACCTATTGAAGTCCAAGTCCCTTTTCCAAGATGGGGCATGGACTTTATTGGGCCGATTTCACTGCCTTCCAGCGCTGGTCATGTATTCATCTTAATAGCCACATACTACTTTACAAAGTGGGTTGAAGCAATCTCTCTTAGGAATGCTACGAGTCAACAAGTGGTAGAATTCATTGAATGTAACATTTTATCCCGTTTTGGAACCCTTGCCGAGATATTAACTGATAATGGATCACCTTTCATGTCTGATGTCATGTTACACCTTGGTGTTACATATGGCATCCAAATTTTTTGATCTTCCACCTATTACCCCCAAGGTAATGGTTTGCTCGAATCAACGAATAAAAATCTGATTCAGATCCTTAAGAGGACAATCAAGGATAACAAGCATGATTGGCACACAAAGTTAAACTTTTCTTTATGGGCTGATCATATAACTCCAAAGACAACAACGGGTCAAAGTCCTTACACTCTAGTGTATGGCAATCCTGATGTCCTGCCTATTCACTTACAAATTCCAGTCTTGAGGTTGGCTATTGCTGAGGCAGAAGACGATTTCCAACCGTTACAACATCGTTTAGAAACACTTGTCGAACTAGAAGAGGTAAGAAAGGATGCATTCCAACACCTCCAAAAGAAGCAAGACATTGTTAAACTTTCCTTTGATAAAAGAGCCACAATGGTAAATTACAAAGTAGGAGATGATGTCTTATTATGGGATAAAGCACATGAGGCCCCATCCAAACATCGCAAGTTTGATTCTTTGTTGTTGGGTCCTTACACAATCTATGAGGTCTTAGGGACAAATGCTTTCAGATTAAAAACCTTGGATGGTTAACCACTTCAATTCCTCGTGAATGGTCGTCACCTAAAATTCTTTTACTCCTGAGAGGCCTCATCATCTTGTACATAAGTCACCATTTGTTCTTTTCTGTTTGTCTCTATTCAATGTTATCGATTCTCTTTCTTGTATGTATTTGTTGTTACCTTTTCATGCTTGTATATTTTCCCTTGGTTTCAACTATTGAGTATTTGCTTGTTTGGTTCCAATTTTCGAGTATAATCCCTTCTTTGATTTTTCCATGGGTTGGTATTTTTCATTTTAATGTTGTAGGTTGCCTTCTTTTTGGGCTTTTCTAGTGTTTAATATGAAGGATATTGTCCTTATTATTGGGTGGTTGCTTGAAAACACTGGATTCCTAGAATCCCTTTTATCATACTTGACATTTTGGAAAACTCTATCTTAAAGTCATCTTAAATGGGAGTAAACCTGGTTGTTATTTCATCGAAGTCAGTAGGGAAAGTCTAAGGAGGTAGCATATCATTCTCCGGTGAAGCTGAAAACCATGATGGTATGATGGCTTACATAGCTATGTGATTGCAAATGCACTTTACCTGACCAATTACAATCTGATTTCTCCAAGCAATGGTCATTTTCCTACAAAGTTCCATCACTTATGAGCACTTTATATTTCAACACCTACTGCCACAGGTTTTTTATATTTCTTTATTCCCTTGTTTGACTAGTTTGCTTGTTAGTTTTCCTCCGGTGGGTCGCTGATTTAAAAAATTCTCGTTTTCTTGTTTGTGTGTCGAGAATCAAAGGTATGCATGAGACTTTATGTTGAGACAAGGTTCACCTTAAGCCTCAATTCTCACAATTAAGCCATAATCCGGGTGAGGGACCCGTGTAACTTGGGCCACATTGCTCAACAAAACCCGAGTCATTATTCCCATTCTTCTATCTTATGTCAATCTCAGTATAAATGTTTCTTTATATCTTTACTACACCACTTTTATTCTTTGGTTATCCCTAATGTGAAAAATGGTCCTTATACTACAGTTGAATTCCCCCCTCACCCACATCAGTCACTTTAAAAGTATGAATTTCAACAGAGTAATCCCTCCTGTCACGCGGGTGATCCCATTGTTCAACATGCTTTGGAAGGAATTCCCCTCTGGTGCCAATAATGTTGACCCAAAAATATGCTCTGGGCTCAACATGGTGTTTTACACAGTTACTTCTCCATAAACGCCCCTTGGTGTTATGGTTCCAGTCAAAGGCAGTGGCGGGGGTCATAGTCACTATGGCCTCTTCCCTTGAAAGAGTATCATTTGGTTTCCTTCAAGGATTAGTGGACCTTCCCATGACATTTATTCCTCATGTCAAGGCTGTTTGGTTCAGGTTTCATGAGCTAAACACACACTTTACAAGAATTTCAACGTTGATCCCCTTTGCCCATCAGTAGGTTGGTCCCTTGGGGACAAGGTCCTTCTGCAAAGAATAAGATGAAATATGGTCATATTTCAAAGAATAAAACACTACCATGTGGTAGACATCAGGACAATATTTTCAACGGACTATCATGAGCCTGATTCTGAATCTGTATGACCCCATGCGAGGGACGCAAAGTCAACGTCACTCGAACGACCAAAACCAATAGTTGTGACTTCCTAGTCTGATCTTGTTTATATTATGGTTTCAAAAAGGAAATCAAACCTAGACATGGTGTAGGGTAGTGTGAGACCTTTCCAATGGTATATCCCATGCTTGGTTTCGATCCACGGTTGGTAAGAACGAGCTTTTGCCAGTTCATGACCACTTCTAGACACCAAATTGGTTGCATTGATTCATGATTTAAAATTGGTGGGTAAAGAGTTATAAATAATATATTCAGTGATTCCACGCTCAAATAAACTTAGACACCTTTCCAACGACATCTCATTTGCCTCATTCCGACCTCAGATGGCCCGGTTAGAGTTATCACAAGTTGGTCAATGAGTTTGGGAAAAAGGGGGTCCGCCAACTTGCATGCCAGGGTTTTATAATAGCTAAGACAATCATAAATGACCCCAACACAGAAATATATTCTCACCTTGTCTAATTACTCATCGATACCTTTCCAACAACACCTCATTTTCCTCGATTGGATATCGTATGGCGATTTGGCAGCTTTCGCAATATTGGATGTCATGTGGGCCCACCAGCAAGTCAGGGGTTTTAATTGACCACTGTTCCGAGACAAATTTAAGGACAGAGGTTGAATTATCTCAATTTAGTGATGACATATTCTCGATGGGTGTGTCGAGACCTTTCCAACGATGTTCCCTGTGTCCGATTCCAACTCCGTCTCACTGGGCAATATTTTTGGGCTAAGTAAGTAGTAGCTAGGTCAAAGTCAAAGTCAAAGTCAAACATTGACTTGCACATTTTTTCAGGAAATATTAAAAAATTAATTAAATATTTTCAGAAAATTGGAAAATATGGGAGGAGGCATGTAGCCTCATGCAAATCTTGGGAAAATTGTTTTTTTTGAAAAATTGGAAAAAATCAAAACTCACCCCTCTCCCCTCTCCCAAGCCATTTTGACAGTTTGGCCAAAGGGGGGGAACTCTACAATAGGAATTCATGGCCATTTTTAATAAATTTTATTTATATATTTCAAACTATATATTAAAATTTAATTCCCCCCCCCCCGAAGGGTCACTGGACTTTTTAATTCTGTAACTTCGCCATATGGAGGCGGAGTTCCGCACATGAATAGTCGAAACGACTAGGACGAAGTCTAGAATACATCCATGACATTCCCCTCAGAAAATTCAGCCCATATTTTCAGTGACATGTCCCAGAGCGACAAGAACCCATTCTTGGCCCAACAAGCATGCGCTGGAAAGAGGCCTAATTGGGGGCCTCCAAGGCCAAATTGGGCCAGATGAGAAAAACCCATTTCAGCTACAGGTATGTAGGCCTGCAGAAGCCTATAAATTATGATTTCCAGCCCAGAATTTGTCCCAACTTCCAATTGTTTCCCTGATCAATCTCCTGGCCGACTCCATCCGCATACCTTCCCGCGGCCATATCTTACTCATCCTAAGTCAGATTTGTGCCAAATGAAAGGCAGGGGATATATAGAGGACATAGATACAACATGGGAACAATAAAGAACATTTTTGTGGCTATTTGGTACAGAGGAAGAGCCTCTCAAAGCTTCAGGTCCAAGGGGTCCCTTCACTGAAACAAGCCCAAATCAAAACCATGCTTCGACCAACTCACAGGGAAACTTATAGGCATTTACTTACTTACAACGACCAAAGCCCAAAGGCCCCTTTCCCTCCTAAGCATCTCAAAACATTCCCCACACCTTGGGGCTTCATTCTGGTGAATCCAACAACCATGGATGAACGAGAATTGTCCTAAACCACCTCACCTATAGCTACAAAACATGACAACAATGAAAGAGTCATTGGGATGGCACAAATCGCTAGGCAAATGATGATGTGGCATATCAAGCGTTGTAATTTTATGAAAAATGACTTTTTGTAATATGAACTCTCATATGATTTACTTTTTGGGATGTATTACTATGTAATTGAAGGGTCAAGTCAAATCTGATTTGATCCCCTTTTTGGATAAGGTTCCCATTTGGGATAAGAGTCTTTTTGGATAAGATGTTTTTAGGATAAGGTTACTTTTTGTAAAAAGACAAAATATCTTTAGGGTTGGTCCACTTGTCACTTTTCCAAAAGTGACAAGTGTCTTGTGACCTAACCCTACGCCTTCACCTCTCCTTTATAAATAAAAGGGTTGGCATTGTAAATGGGAGGATGAATATAGTAACAAAGCTATGCTAAAATTTACAAGACTCTAATTTGTGTGTGTGATACTTGTTGAATTTTAGTTGTTGGATGTGTCACTTGTTGGTTAAGGGTTGAGAGGTAGGGGTAAATGTTTGTTATGTTAGCTATCTCCAAAAGGGATTGGTTAGCTATGTGTTTTTTGTTTCTTCCTTGGGTTTAACTTGCTTGATTTCATCTTCTAACAACTTGGTTTAATTTGTTTAATGTGTTTTATGGCAGATTTTTTGAAGTATTCAATTGTTTTCAACCTTAGCTAGTGGTTGGGAGTCCTAGGCCCCCTTCGGAGAACCCTTAAATAGACCTCTTAGCTGGTTGTCCATACTTGTTTTCTTTATCTTTTCATTCATGTATATTTTTGTTATGTTTTCTTACCATTAAACTTGTTGTCCCAAATAGGAAAATCGATCATTTTGGTCAATTTCCCCCCACGGGACAGCCATCTTAGTTGGATGTTATATGCTTCTTATGTGTAAATTTCTGTTATGTTTATTTCAGTTTTTCCATGCATAAATACTAAAATTTCATTGTATGCCTGCAAGGATACAACCGGTCACCCACTCTGCTTCTCTTAAGCAGCTGGTGACCACCTAGAGACATGTTTGAGGAAAAGGGGCAAGAAGGGAAGCGAAGAAAAACAGATAATTCGATCGGTAAATCTACCCAATCACTCTCATATTCACTTTACTTATCACTTGCACTCACTCCAAAAATTTCTGATACACATACAATGTTTGTATGTTTGATTTGTGTAGATAGTTTGAATAGTTCACTTGTGAATTCATGTAAAAAATATGATTAATACTTGTGAACATAACCATCACACCTTTTATATTTCAAGCACTAAATTTCCAATCCCCATACAATGAGTTAGTTGGGGCTTTCATGTATATGGCAGCTTTTTCGTTCGCAAAGAGCCTCAACCCATTCCTTTGGGTTGAATGGTGTAATTGTCATTTTGTAATTATCTAATCTTGCTATATTTTCATTGTATCACTTTTCCCTCACTAATCTACAGGTGGCTGCCCCTAAAGGGGTCATGCAAAATCAACAAGCTAAATATATGGAAGAAGCCGTAAAAAAAAAACAAAAAAAACTTGAAAACAATTCAGGGGTCCGCCCCATACACTGAAAACAAAAAATTATATTATTTAGATATTTACATATACATATTATCTAGCCGTGACATATATGTCACCTATCTATTTACTTGTTTTATGTATATGTTTTTTAAATAGATTTCAAATTCAGTAACCAGGAGGCACGCTTGTGAAAGCAAGACATGACCTCGCCACGTAGATGGCCTAGTATTTCATTTTATGCAATTTCAATTTTGTAGGATATTAAGAGTCAAATCCATGGAGTCTTCATCAGGAGCCCCTCGGAAGTTGTCTAGTTAGTACAAGTCGAGTGGTTTTTCTTTAGTACCACACGGTCAAGGAGTTGATTAGATTAGCTCGTTTGGAATACTACTCTGCTTGGGTAAGCTCAACAAAAACCCTCTTTAGGGGGGTCTTGAGCCTCTTCATTTTCGCAGGTATCCTTCTTCCATCCAAGTGGCTTTAAGAGCCCGAAAGCACCAGTGACGAGAAGTGGCTAATCCTTGCTTTTCTGAACTGCATGGGGCACTCTTCAACCTAACCATCGTGGTCTTCTAGGAATACTCTTCTTATACTAGTTGGCACAGTTTCGGGATGGGTTTTCCTGATCGGGATAACCTTCAAAACAATGTGGTGGCCAAGGCATGTGATAAAAACAAAAAATTGACCAATAAAATACTTTTAATGTCAACATTTCGTTAGTCCACATTTTCACTCACGAACCAAAATTGAAGTTGTGAATACTTTCCCTTATATCATAGCTGTAACAACTTTTTACAAGGTTGTTCATACACTTTTACAGTCCACTTTTGATTTAACAACTTTCCGAGATCACTTCCCGTGTCACCCCGGGGGGTATCAAGCCATTCTGGGCTTGTTTCCCTGTCTTGAAATCTTCGAGCAGCTTGATTTTCACAATTTACAACCATTTAAAAGTACTTGAATGTAGCTTTTAAGCCCCCTTTTCACCCTTGTTTCACACCCTTTTACTCAAGGAATTCATTGGTTAATTACCCAGGACACCGGTTTATCCCGGGGACCCATTCTAGGACAGTTTCCAACGCTTTAAGCAAGTGAACAAATCATTGTCTTCTTTATTTAGTTCACTGTCCTAAAAATCAGTGAACTCATTTTCATCCCATTGTCCATAATTTTCACCCCCCAGGTCATTTTGGCCATCCAGGAATCTAAGGAAGGATAACACCTAGGTTGGGTGGTCCTGAGAAAGACTTCTTGTAAGTCTTTCACCTTTCTTTTTCTTCTTCTTTACCGCCTCAGGAAAAGGACCACCTAAGGTGTGGGTAGTCTATGCCTTGTGCTGAGCTATCAAAGAGGCTGTAACCAACTTCACAGCCGGATAGGTTGGATCTGTCCCAACGGACAGATTTTGCTTATGACACTAGGATATTAAATCAAATGACATATACTCTAGCTAATCAAGTATTAGATTGGCATATTGCACACACGTAAAAATAAGAACACACATACACATGTACATACATTTATAAAAATGTGATCAATAAGACATAAAATATGTAAATATATATATATATATATATATATAAGTGCCAGAGTACATTGTTGGGCGCAAACGCCTCAATACATGTCTGGTATACATCACGGGGCTTATTCCCTCAAAAATATACAAATGAGTTCCCTCAAGACATAAGTGGTCCATCTTAGCTAAGCACGAAGCCTGTTGGCCCTACCATAATGAACGATGGTGTTTTCCAAACGCCGAAAGAGTTGGACCCAGGTTCTTGGCACCCCAACTATGTAAGGCTGCATCGATGGTGGGAGATCCTCGATCTCGACCATGGGAACAACACAAGTGAGTGCGGTGAGTTTCCTCTCCACCATCTCAAAACTCTCTCAACCTCTCCAGCTGGAGGTCCCCCTACTATTGCCGCTGGTTCGATGACTACTGCTGGTACTTCTTCTGGTTGAGGACATCGCCTGGTCCTCGGGAAGTCCATCAGACGCATTGGTCCCACATTTGTACATAACAGATACAAAGTTGTCAGATACTCTGGTACACAAAAAAATGATATATATACAAATAAACTAAAAAATTAAATAACTCTAAAAACAAACATACCTATCTCCCCTCTCTCCTCTCCAGGAGGTATGGGCATTTCCAGATCCCTGGAAATGTTGATTCTGGCATAGGGGTAGTCATCTATTGTTGGAATCTGTCGTGCCCACCAGTCAATAAAGTTGTCATCAAAGGCCTCTATGGTCCTTCCTCCCCCCTGTCGCAACATCAATGCCACCCACCTACACATTGCTAGGAAGGAGGCCACATGCCCCCATACTGTCTCTTGTGGAATCATGTTAGGTACCCTCTCAAAGAAGAACGAGCA